>JAMALN010000596.1:0-33966 GCA_023630115.1 Cutaneotrichosporon sp. PK4640 | reverse complement strand
TTCCCGCCGTCCAACACGATGGCGCCTCTCGCACCAAGAAACAACCTCGACGCGGTGCGCAAGCAGGTGTCGTCGTACTCCCCAACAACACTTGCAGCCCCAGGGAGCGCCAAGGTGAGCTACTGTGTCGGCGAGCACGACTAGCTGACAGCAGCCCGCATTCAAACTCGCGCGTCTGCCGCCTGATCTGTCCACCATGAAGGAGGGCGAGGGTGAGCTTTTCTCCTGTGACTCCAGCTGACATCAGCCGTCAAGGTCCCTCCGCAGTCGGCCCCCGTGCGTCGGACGTTGCGCCAGCCTTCCCCCGTAGTCGCTGCGTCTGCTCCTGCGCGCACTGGTGTCAACGCATCGCAGAGCAGCGCACATTCGCCCACCATGCCCGCCAAGTACAGCACCAAGCTGGATGCGCTCCCCATCGAAACCATCAAAGCCATGCTCATCAAGCAGCTGGACACCAAGATGGCACTCATGGAGAAGCGGGAACGCTTACTGGAAGGCGACCCCGATCCCGCGCTCTTTGGGGAGGACGCCGACCTCATCAAGTTGCAGATGTGAGCGTGTGGACCATTGCAGGCTGACCCACAGCAACTTGCTCACCACCCGCATCAATGAGATCAAGAGCGCCATCGCCGCGCGCGATTTCCAGGCGCCTTCCAGCAGCAACACCAGCCGCTCCCATGTCGGCACCCCCACACATCCTCCCCACAGCCATCCCTTCCCCACATCCCGCCTTCAACCAGAAGCTGGGCCCTCGCGCCCGCGAACACTCGTTCCCAACAGCAGCCCACCGCCCGACATCGACGAGAAGGACATCGAGATGGCCGAGGAAGGCGACTGGGAGCCCCCTGAGGACCTTCCCCAGACCCCACCTCACCGCACCGCGCCGTTACGCAAGGCATCGTCCGGGGTCGTCGTGGACCGCGCAGCTGCCCTCGCCGAGTTCGAGGATGTTGACGTCCACATGCTCGAGTCGTCCCCACCCCGATCTCCAGAACGGCCCATTCGAGCCGAGGCCTCCGTGAGCCGGTCGGTGCAGCGTGCTGGGCCGGAGTCCTCCCCCATGGGCCCAAGGCCGACACAGACGCCACGGGCAAAGGTTGCTGAACCGGCCGCGGTCGTGCCGCGCAAGGTGTACGATTGGACCCCTGAGATCGAGCACAATCTTCACAACGTGTTCAAGCTCAACAAGTTCCGCACCAACCAGGAAGACGCCATCAACGCGACGATGGCCGGGAAGGATGGTACGCTCATGCCAACACGGCCGTACTGACTGCAGTGTTCGTTCTCATGCCGACAGGTGGCGGGAAGAGTCTGACATGTGAGTGGTACAGCAGAACGTGCTGACTCCTAGATCAACTTCCGGCAATCTGCACAGGGGGCAAGACGCAGGGCGTGACGTTTGTCATCTCTCCTCTCATCTCCCTGATCAATGACCAGACCCGTCACCTGATCAAGCGCGACGTACCAGCTATTGCCTACACCGGAGACATGACCGCCGCCGACAAGCAGAGTGCACACGCCGAGCTCTCTCTGCGCGAGCCTCGTCCCAAGGTCGTGTACGTCACGCCCGAGATGATGAGCAAGGGCGGCCGCATCAAAGGGATCATCAGCGATCTAATAGACCGCAACCGTCTGGCCCGGTTCGTCGTTGACGAGGCCCACTGTGTCAGCGCGTGGGGACATGACGTGAGTGCTACCGAGGAACAGCATGCTGACGCCCAGTTCCGTGACGACTGTAGGTATCGCAACAATGCTGACAACTAACATCAGACCTCAAGCTGAACCTGCTGCGCCAAGATTATCCCAACATTCCTATCATGGCTTTGACAGCCACAGCACCAGAGAAGGTCCAGGCGGACATCAAGGGCGTCCTCGGCCTCAAGGACTGCGTTCAGATCCAGCAATCATTCAACCGGCCTAACCTCTACTATGAAGTGCGGCCCAAGCTGAAGAAGGTCATGAATGATATCGCCTCGTTCATCGAGGTGCAACCACCCGGCGCAAGTGGGATCATCTACTGCTCATCGCGCGAGAAGTGTGAGGTGCTCGCCAAGGAGCTACGCGAGAACCACAACATCCAGGCGTGGCACTACCATGCCGGCATGTCCAAGGGCGACCGCCGCAAGGTGCAAGAGGGTTGGCAAGACCACAAGTTTGCGGTGATTGTGGCAACAGTGCGTAGCATGGCTCTCAGCACATGTCCATGACCTAACCTGCAGATTGCGTTTGGTATGGGCATCGACAAACCAGATGTGCGATGTAAGTGATACTCATGGTGCACGCTCTGACTGGGACAGATGTGATCCACCACTCCGTCCCGCGCTCGCTTGAGGGCTACTACCAAGAAACGGGCCGCGCCGGGCGTGATGGGAAATCAGCGACCTGCCTCCTCTGTGAGTGAAGGCGTCAAGGCGCCGCTGATTCCCCCAGTCTACAACTTCGCCGACTCTAAGACGGTCATGTCACTCATTGAGCGTGACACAAACCTCGGGCGCCACCAGAAGGAGCGACAGAAGGATGCCATGCGCGAGGTCCTTCGGTTCTGCAACAACAAGACGGACTGCCGTCGGAGTCAGGTCCTGGCTTTCTTCAATGAGGACTTCGACCGGGAAAAGTGCGAGCAGACCTGCGATGTGTGCGCCGACCTCGACAAGAACAACATCCAGGTCAAGGACGTCAGCGAGGCCGCCAAGCTGGTGATCAAGATGGTGAAGGCGTTCGGATCCAAGGACCGCATTACTCTCTTGAACGCTGTCAACTGCTTCCGAGGCACGAATGCCAACTCGGACAAGGGTTTCGGCCATAATCCCCACTTCGGCTGTGGCAAGGACTGGGACCGCGGGGAGGCGGAGCGCCTGATCCAGACCCTCCAAGTCGAGCGAGCCCTGGATGAGTTTACCACGACAAACGGTGCAGGGTGGAACAACTCGTATCTCAAGGTGAGTGGCCGCGTGGCCAGTGCCTGGGCTCCCGCTTGCGTCCACATGCTCCCATGCTGACGACTCTACAGTTGGGCAAGGAAGCGAATGCTTACCTGAACGGCAACAAGAAGCTGCTAATGGACTTTCGCCTGGCGTCTCCGAGGAAGTCTCGGGCCACGAAAGGCAGCACTAGCCGCATCTCCTTGGAGGGCCAAGCGCGGCTCGTTCCCCTGGCGCAGAGAAGATTGGCCACCACCAAGACGACCACGGCCTTGTCTCGGAAGCGATCCCGCCAGGAGGTTCTGGAGGACGAGCAGGACTTTGTTGGCAGCGACGACGACCCCGACTGGGACCCTATCGAGGACGCCGACAGAGATGGCGACGACAGATACGTCGAGATCGTCGAGAGTCCTCCCAAGCGTCCTCGGCGTTCGGCCGTCAAAACGCAGAGTGCGTCTGAGCAATGCCTGGACGGTCTGCGGAAGCTTCGCACTAAAGTGAGTTCAATGGATGCCACTCAGAACTAACCTTGCAGAAGGCCCTGCAACTCCCCGACGAAACTCTACAGACGATTGCCGCGATGATGCCGCCCAGTAGGTTCATCCAACGGAGTTTGCTGACCAGCAGACATGCCCGCCCTGTACGAGGTCGAGGGCCTGTCAAAGAAGGACGCAGACGTACGTTGGCCGGCCCGCAGTTGCTCGTCGCAATCCAAAGTGCAAGACAAGTAATTACGCTAACGTTTAAGATGTACGGTACCAAGATCCTTGGAGTTACCACAACTTTCGTCCAAGACCATCGAGTTCAGGAGGCGCCAAATGCTCCGGCTCCCGCCCGACGGTAAGTGGGGGAAGTGGGTTGCAGAGGGTGCGGAAGTGGCGGATCTGTTTCGGCCACGCGGTTGCGGACCGGGTTTCTGAGCTTCGCGGAAGTTGGCCGAGCTACGAGTGGCGGAAGATGCTGACAACCTCCACAGGACCCTGGTGCGTAATGTTGGAACTGGGAGAAGAGTGGGAGTTGGAGCGGGCGGAGGGATTGTGTCAAACCTGAACGCGTACGCCTACCAAAGCAACGCGGGTTCCAACGGGCCGATCCGCAGGGACACGTCCGCGACTGCAGGGAGGGTGGCACTCGCGCAGCCCGGCTCGACCAGCGGCCCTCGCTTCTAAGGCGGTGCCGATCACATGCATTAGTGCGTTGCATGAGCTCTCTTGGGGGGGGGGGGGGCCTCTGAAAGATCGCGGCGTCGCATGTCATATGTACGCAAGCAGAGTCGGAGATATGTAAGGAGTAGTCGTTGGCGCAGGGGTGCATGGGTAAGTTTGGGCAGGGACCCCGGGTCAATGCAATGAGCCAGTAGTCCGGACCGATCTAATGTGGCGCCAGTGCGGGCTAATCACGATCAATCGTAAGCCGGCCGTGACGCGCTCATGACATGGTGACGCGGTGTGCCGTGTCCCAAGACTTCCGTGCATCCAAAGTGGGCATGGTGTAGGTGGCGGCCATGCCAGGATCGACACAGCCGCGCGATCAAACTGCGGTGCTGTGGATTACTCCTTGTGGCTAGCGGCAGCGTTTCACCCGACGTGCGCGACGTGACAGGTGTCACAGTCCGTCGGTGCAAAGTTGCCGGGTGGCGGTTGGAGGGCACTACCAATCTGGGGGCAGTTGCTGTCGATCCAGAACTACACCCGCAGGTGGGCGGGAGGGCGTCTGGAATCGGAGGCTTTGTGCGACGGCCCGCCTGTCCAGCTCCCAGAACTCCGGCAGGCATTCCGGGGTGCGTGACGGCGTGATGTCAGGGTGGGCTGGGAACCTCTCCACAATCTCGGCGGAGTGTGATTGGGGAGGTTGGGATTACGATGCGGGGCCAGGATGTGCTGGGAATCAGTGCACAGGGCCGCGTGCTGGGAACGGCAGTGCTCGATTGTGCTTGACCGAGCTTGGAGGCTGCAGCCGCCGGGTGCGCCAGGACAGGGCGGATCTGGGACCCAAGAGTGCGAGCGCTGGCCAGGAAAGCGACGCCACCGGCGCGGATCTGACCCAAGAGCGGATGGGCAGGTCTGCGCCAGGAGGCCGAGGGAGGAGGGAGAGGGCCGCCGACGCCGCCGCTTTGGCTAGCCGGGAGGGGAGGGTGCGGAGCGGCTCGTGGGACATGGGATGGCGGAAGGCGTCCGCACAGCGTGTGACGTGCGCCACGGCCACACGTCAGTTTGTTGTCCTCCTTTAGTGTGAGAGCCTAACTGTGGTCCGCAGCGCTACCAGAGCGCCATTGTCTCTCTCTGGCACATCACATCGGTAGCGTTTGGTCATGCGCCGCTCCCGCGAACGTCGGTCCGGTTGCCGGGGCTTCAGCGCTCTGGGCGAGCTCGGCGATCACCATACCCTCACACTGCGACGCTTTCCGTGATCTGCGGCGGCTGCATACTCTGATCTGCGTCGCCGAGGCGTGGGCGTACGCTCTCTCTCCGGCTCGCTGGCCACCGACAGTACGACGCCCCCGGATGTTTGGGTACAGGAGGTGAGGCAGGCACCTCTGTCCGTCCGAGTCGGCAAACAAGAACTAAGGTTGGAGGACCAGGCCCAGAAGCATGAGCGCTGGGAGGGTGTACGACGCCGGCGTCGACTCCCCCGTTCCTTCCAACCCAATCCTATCCACACGGTTGGATGCGAGGAACGAGGAACGGAGGAACACGAGGCACAGCTGCATATTGTGTGTGCAAGCGATGCCGACTGAACATCTGCAGGCAGTTGTCTCCGGGGACGCTGAATTTTAATCACTGCGCTCCCGAATGTATGGAAAGGGGATGCAGAGTGGGGCCAAGGGCCCGGTGGCCGTCGGGGCGTCCAAAGTGAGACAGTAATTGAGCGGGTTCTAGAACGCCAGCATATCCGCGGCACGCCCGGGCTCTGCGCCTGCCCGAACCCTGTGGCGCGGGACCGGTGCCGTACGCGGGGTATAGGATGTGTAGGATGTGGGGGGGTATGTTGCAAGGGTCCAGGGCGGGTGTGCCACAGGACGCGTCGGTGCATTCCAAGCTCCAAGCTCGAAACTCTTTCGTCGCTTGCTGGGCCATGCTGGCTGGAGCCACGCAGACAAGCCAGGCCAGGCCCGCAGATCAGACGTCCCCAACTCTATGCTTGCAGCACGCGCAGTTACGGCAGGTGCATGACAAAGTGGTATGCGGGGGTGCCGGGGTGCGCCACGGCACGGCGTGGTCACGGATGGACAGACTGGCCTGCTCGAAGCGGCCGGCACTCTGCTCGTGGTATGCATCTCAGCGTGGTGTATAGCGTGATGATCGCGCGCGTATCACGCACCGCCTCATGGCGCGTTCTAGCGAATCTACCAGTAGTTCGGCTTCCAGCAAAGCGTCAACTGCTAAACGCCCAAACACTGCGCTCCCACCCAGCCCATGTCTTGCCGTGTCCCTGTTGGTTGCTCGCTTGCGGCGCATAACTTGGCACTAACCCCCCTCGTACTCCCCCTTCGTACCCCTTGCCCTCCCCTCGCTCAGTACCTCAACGCCTTCAAGCTCGGACGCGAGCCCGCGATCGCTTCGCCAGCATACGCGTAAAGCAAAAACGTGTGGAACTCCCGATGAATGGGAACAGCCCGATGAATGGAGCACTTGAGACATGTCTCGCTTGGTCTGTCTCATCATGACATGAGCCACGGACCTGGCACGGCACATGGCCCATGACGTGTGTTCATGGCCGCCACACTGTAGCTGTATAGGATCGACAATTGTCGCGAGTGAATTGGAGCAGATATGCATCCCGCGCAATTGAGTGGCCCGGGGTTCCGGGAGGGGGTGCTCCCTTGCTCGACGCACACGGGGTGGCCGCATGGCTCAAGAGGCACGCAGGTGGCACGCAGGTGGCACGCAGGTGGCTGTGGTGGCACCTACGGCAGGGAGGGAGGGAGGGGAGAGAAGCGCCCGAACGCCTCGCAATTTGCGGGCCGAAGAGAGACGTTCAAGGGAGGCGCCACTTGAGCCGTTTCGATCGCCAGTTTGCTCCCCCCACTTTGTGCACGCAACCACAGATCCACAGAGTTTGAGCAGTCTGAGCACAGACCTACACTGAAACCCTGAATACGCCCGTGCTCCCTGTGTGCGCCCGTTCCCATCAGGAAGAGACCCTGAGTGTTGCCGTCCCTCGAGGCTTTGGACTCCCTGAGTATGCACCCTGTTGCTCTCATCCCCTCATCCCCGGCTGTCTGCTCCCTCTCCAGGGTCCATGCACACACACACACACACACACACTGCAGGGACGGGGCCTGAGGGCGAGAACACTTGATGAACCGTGCGCAGACCATGTATTTCTGGGTAGACTCACTGTCAGACCGGCGGCGATCACCTCAGCACATCAAGCAACGGCACCACTTACTCTCTGTGCCCTCACCCCTCCTCTCCCTCTCTCTCTCCCCCTCCCAGCCCTCCCCTCCCTCCCCCCTCCCCCCTCCCCCCTCTCCTGTTCCTCCTGTTCCGCTTCGACCCCCAACTCGAGCAGCAGCCACTCTTCCATCCCCGCTCGCTCCATCTTCCAACTCGTCTCCTTGCCATTCCTCTCATCCTCTTTGCAACCTCTCCATTCACAGGCGCCCCTCCCCCGCCCCGGCTCGTTTGGTGACCTGGTCTCTTGCGGCGACGAGGACGAGGACGACGACAGCGACGACGACGCCACCCGACCAGGCAGTCACAGACAAGGGGCACCAGTCGGCCCAGTCTGTCACCGATCCCAGCAATCCTGCCCATCAGCCCATCCATCCGCCCATCCCACACGGTGCACGTCCATCCCATACCCTTCACGCCCCT
Organism: Cutaneotrichosporon sp. PK4640; assembly: GCA_023630115.1. Lineage (NCBI taxonomy): Eukaryota > Fungi > Basidiomycota > Tremellomycetes > Trichosporonales > Trichosporonaceae > Cutaneotrichosporon > Cutaneotrichosporon sp. PK4640. The sequence goes on along the minus strand of JAMALN010000596.1, from coordinate 26,225 downwards.
CCTCCCCTCCCCACTCCCTCCTCCTCCTCGCCCTCCTCGCTCTCCCCGTCAACAAAATGTCCTTGACCGTCCTCGCCGAGCCAGGCAACAGTGCACACGCAGTGCCCTCCATGATGAGCAGCAAGAGCGGCATCTCTTCGGGGCATTCTCGAGGCGGTTCCTGTAAGTAGCGTCGTCTACCCCCCCTCCCTTCCTCTGCACCCCAGGGATGGGCAGCGTCCATCCCTCGGTGCTCGCCCATAGGCGGCAATCCCGGCCATTCGACATGGTCGATGGTCCACTAGCAACGCTTGCAGGCCTGCAGCCTTGGCACCCAGACAGCTTCAATGCCCCCTCGCCGGGCTTTGTTAACACCCCCTTCTGTGAACGAACATCCATCCCCCCGTTCTCTTCTTCTTCTTCCCCCCAATACACACGCACACGTCAACTCACACTTCTCCCAGGGGTCAGCGACAACCACCAGCCCATCTGGTCTGGACTCGACGACGACAACGCCCCTTCGTCAAGCAGCACTTCGCTCCGGCCACCAAGCGCAAACAACCTCCGCCCGACCTCGTTTGGACGAGGCTGCGACCACACCCTCCTCGCGCCTCCCCCTTCCCAATACGACTACACCCGGTCATCACCCATCCGCAGCATTGCCATGGGAGGAGCAGCGTCACGCAGCAGGGTGTCAATGGACGCCCTTCCCGCAGACGACAGCGACCGTGACGACCCGCTCCAGGACGACGTCACACCATCCTCCTCCACAGCCTCCCTCCCCATTGTCGATGCAGAGCGCCCACCACCCGCCGAGCCATATATGGAGAAGACGGTCCCCCAACCCTCCGCTGTTGTCGGAGGCGGCCCCCACCCTGTCGGTCTCGGCCTCCCAACATTCCTTGGAGGCACGGGGAGGCCAGACTGGCCCGTTGTGCGTGACATTGCCGACGAAGCCGACTCGGACATGGACGACGACCACGACGCCGACCAGCACGAGATGGACTCGTACCAGTCTGGGTACCGCGCACCCGTCGACGCCACCCTCCGCTCCATGCGTGGGGTCGTCGCCCTTGGGGACGGCTGGGCGAGCGGGTCATCACCGGCTCGCAAAAAGCGCTGGTTCCGACGCAACAAGGCTGACCAGCCGGCCCCCGCGGATGACGACCCGTTGGCTCTGTGGAATGCGCCGCCGTCCCCGACGGCCCCTGCGGTGACACATGAGCCGGCGGTGACTTCCTCCGGCGCCAACGACCCTAACGCTAAATGGTGGCGTTCTCGGCGAAACCTGTTCATGTCGCAAAAGAACGTTGCTTCACCCCAAGAAGGGTCACAAGCTACCGTTCCGCATGCCTCGACTCCTGCAGCGGCCGAAACGCGCGTGAACGGTGCTGGCCCAGCGGCCAAGAACAACCGCCCTAGCTGGGTCAACCGCAGCAGACTTCACTTTGGGTCCATGGTCGACCTCGGGCGGCACGACAGGCGCAAGGCGAGCATGAGCGGGCCAGTTCAGGTGCCGACGACCTCGAACGGCGCCACCGCGAGCTCGGGCCTCGATGGGCCAGGCTCGGCGGCAAGCCCCGCAAGTGCAGCGAAGAGTTTTGCACGGCACAGCATGGGCGGACTTGTCCGGTCAAAGGCGCCTCCACACCCTCTTGAGCTGTCACACCAGAAGGATCGCTCGCCAGGCGCCAGTTCGCAACCTGCCATCGCGTCCGCTTCAACTTCTCAACCATCATTCTTCCCTTCGCCTAGCCTCGAGCACCCCTTGCTCAGGATGTCGTACGCTCGATCAGAGAGTCATCTCGCTCCCAACGCCGTCCCCATCTCTCCGGGCATTCCGCCACCACGCCCTGTGGTCGAAAATGGACCCTTGAAGGGTTCCAACATGCCATCCTGGCGGCCTCCGGTCATGTCACCGACCACCCTCGTCGAGGTCGAAGAGGAGGAAGAGGAGGAGGACCCCACTCGCCCCACCCTCAAGCGCACTGCCACCTTTGGCGACGACGACCCCCAGCCGCTCCAGACCCAGCAAGCCACCCGTCGCCCCGCCCCAGTCGTGTCACAGGCTCCCGACCTCGACACGGTACAGGGTTCGCCCGCGCAGGAGACCCAACGCACGCTTTCCTTCAACGAGTCGGCGCACTCGGCGCACGAGTCGGCAAAGACCAACTCTTCGCTCCTCGGCCGCATCAAGAACGCCCTCAAGGCGGGTCGCAAGCACCACTCTACGAGCAGCAAGGGCAAGGCGGCCTCTGTCATCTCTGCGTCGACCGCTCCCGAGTCGCCCCGCAGCTGCCTTTCGGAGCAGCCTCTTCCCACCACTCCCACGCGCGCGTCCCTCCTGCCCCCGCCCAGATCTGTTGGTCACCAGGGTGTCGCACCGCCCCCGCGTCGTCGTTCGCGGTTATGGAGCCTCTCCGCCCGCGGCGAGGAGAGCACCGGTGGCCAGGACCTCGGCCTGGCTACCAAGGCGCCGTCCAAGCTGTCCGCCAACGTGGACAAGCGCAGCTACCGTGTGTCGAAGCACGTGGTGGAGAGCATGATCAACCTGTCTCCTAGCAGCAATGCGGACACGTTTGGCCGTGCCAGCGCGACGTCGTCCAATCTCTCACCCAACCCGAACGCGTCACGCCGCACATCTTGGACACCGGGTGGAACTGCGCCCCGCTCGAGCGACGACGATGAGATTCCCGACGCCAAGGCGGAGCGCCGTCACAGCCGCGTGAGCCTGCGGAGATTCAAGTCGCAGAGCAAGCAGCGCCCCGCCCTAGGGTCTGTGTTCCCTCGTCCGCCCGACTCGGTCGAGCATCCGCCGTCGCTGCACTGGGCGTTCCCTGGCTCGTACTCGACGCCGATGCTGCACAAGTTCGGCGGGTCGACGCTCAGCCTGGCCCTCGACATAAGCTCGACGCCCAACAACGGCATGTCGCTCGACGACATTCAGGAGTCGCCCATCTCGCCCAAGCGCCGCTCGACTTATGACGAGGGGCGTGTCAGCCCGGGAACGCAGCGCGAGCGCGCCCTCTCGGCGACTCTTACGTCGCTCACGGCGCGCAGCGCGAGCCTCAGCGCTGAGCCGCCTGCCGTCCTGCAAGGCATCCCCAGGAACTCGCGTGGCGGCCGCAACTCGATCCCCGTCAACATCGACAACCTGACCAACTCGAGCGACAGCCTCTCCCTCCCTGTGAACCAGACCGTCAACTTCCCGCTCCCGCCCTCGAGCTCTGGCGACCTCAGCTCGCCCGACCCGGACCAGATCGAGCAGCTGCGCACCCCGCAGGACGGGACTGGGTACGACTACTACCGCGAGCGCGACGAGGCGAGCGACGAGTCGGGCTCTAGCGGTTCGGGCCGCTCGCGCCACCTGCGCAAGGCGCCGAGCTGGTCGACGTGCAAGACCAGCGCCGGCACGTCGCTCACCCCTATCGCGACCCCCACTTCGACCACGTCTGCTGAGCAGCAGCAGAGCTCGTACCAGACCGCGCGCGGGAGCTTTTCTTCTTCGCTCCTCGCCGACGCCACTGCCGCCGACGATGCCGCCGCCGCATACATGGCCAAGGCCGCGGCCATTGCCCCGCGCCAAACGATTGTAGCTTAACATATACGGACCACCTAAACACATACGTTATTTGTCATAGGTATATATTGGACACATGTACGATTACTCTGTTTGCGATCATGACGTGAGTATGCAAGGGAGGTCGGAGGGACGGAGTTTATGGAGACGGAGCTCAGCGCCGCCAAGGAGCCGACAGTCGCGGAGATCAAACAGCTTGCATTGCGCCTGCAGGGCAACTCGGCGCAGCGAGGTCATCCCCGAGGGAGGGGAGGAGGGCATCAAACCCCGTTGCCCATGCAGCGTGCAGGGCATGGCCTGACTGTGTGACACGCACTGTGCAATGTGCAGGGAATGCCAGCTTCATGTCGATCTGTGCGCGCAGCACAAACCTTGTCCTCACCCACACCATTGGCCACCAAGCCCGAACAACTCGGTCTCGGCCTCGGCCTCGGCCCTTGCTGTCTGGCCCACCCTTCATCCCTGCTCCCGTCCTTCGCTGACGATCTTCGCCGTCCCTCTGCATCTACCCCCCGGTGCCCGTCGACGTAGCTCGGCCTGTTATCCTCACTGCCGTACCCCCAAGGTTCGTTCTTTGCGTTCCTGCGTTCCTTAGTCACCATTCGTTTCACTCTGCCCTCCCTCCTTGCTGCCTCGTGCTCACTCCCTCAAGGGCTCTCCCCGCCGCTGATCCTCGCCCCTCCACTAGTCGAACTTACCTGTCCCGTTCATTCAGCATGCAGGTGTTCCAGTGCCTCAGTACGTTTGTTCAGCGCTCGCTTGTCCGTCATAAGCACCCGACATTAGCCTGAACTGCATTCTACTTCTGCGGAACCTGTAGTCGTGCGACCCAGTTCCCACCGGCGCTCTGGTATGCCGTGGAGCTGTTCGGCTTCGTCCGTCGCCTCCGCTCCGTCACATTCACCTCCTCTCCTCGCACTCCTCGGATCATAAGGCGCCGAACGGAACCACATGCCTCTCGCGATCATCTCGACATCCCGCCCGGACCCACACGGCGATCGCACAGATGAAACTCTGAGCGCACGTCTCGTAATGCTCCACCTCCCTCCGATGCCACGTCCCGAAACACACTTACGTCCACCGTCCGAATCTTACGACAGATGGCCTCCTGCCGACCTGCCGTACTGCCTGCCGTACAGCGGCGTGACGCCTGCCGGCATGGTGACTGTCGCGGACGACATGCAGTCGCGGGCGGACTTTTCTGGGCGAGGCACAGCTGGAACACGCCTGAAACGCGTGCCTGCACCCCAACACAAACCCCCCATACCCCCCACCCCAGACCACGCCGGTTCCAGGCCGTGCCTACCAACGCTGGCTCTGGAGCGCCGAGGCAGTCTGGGCCGGCGGTGGGAAGAACGAGACCCCATAAACTCTAATGCGGCCGTGAAACGCGCATTCGGGGGGGGGGGGTGGGGAGGGAGGGGGTCGATACGGCAGCGCCGAGGGGCGGGAGGGGTCGGGAGGAGGGCGCGCAGCAGAATGGCCGACAACGCGTGGGTGTCCTGCTCGCTGGGTGTTTGGGGTGGCACATGTGATGTGGCGCCGAGTATCTAATCGTATATCAACAGGATATCCAGCAGCAGGCGTCGCATGCCTGTTCTGGCAAGTGGACCCGGGGTGAGCGTGGCGAGTGTGGGGTGGTCTGCAGCACCACTGATGCACAGTTGGGCCTGCACGGTGGATGGAGTGATCCAGTCACCCAAACCACCGCCTTCCTCGAGACCTTCCTCGCCGGCTCGCCGGAGGTGTGCACCCACCTTCCCCGCTTCGTCACCCAGCTAGCATTGCTTCTCCACCTTCCTCCCCTCCCTTTTCTTTCTCACTCTACTCATCGCTCATCCCCTAACCTTCCTCCTCCCCATCTCCTCCTCACTCATTCCTCTCACATCAGCTCACTCCGACAGACCTCCCAGTCACCTCCCTCCTCCCCACTCATTCACTGACACCCTCGACTCACCGCCCATCTAAAGGGGCCACCATGCCGGTTCGCTCAGCCGCTACACTACAGCTAACCACAGCCTAAGAAAGGCAAGGGCAAAGGCAAGCCCAAGGCCAAGGCCAAGAAAAGCGTCATCCGCAAGGCCCGCGCCGGCGCCAACAAGACCACCGAGCCCGAGATCCGCAAGTCGCTCGCCCACCCCGAAGAAGGCTACTGGGACGACCAGGGCGTGTGGCAGGAGGGCGGGGGCGGGGGAAAGGGCGGGTCTGGAGGCGGGGCTATGGAGGAGGTTGACGAGGAGCCGTCCAGCTGTGAGCTCGACTCAAACTACGCCAGCTGACATCCAGCGAGTTCAAGCGCTCCGCCATCCCCAATCCACGTCCCCCAGCAACAGCCTTCCCCACCTTCCCGGGCAGCCTCTCCCCCTTCCCGGCCCCAGCACGCGCCTTCACGCTCCTCACGCAGCAGCCCCCTCTCGCCGCGGTCACTTCGCGTCTTCACCGAGGTGCCGCCGCTCGAGCCCGAGGCGCTGTTCCTGCCTCCGATATCGGAGGTCTCAGAGGATGAGGAGTTCTGGCAGGACGCTGCCAAGCACGTACCCTCCGACCCCTACGATGACCTCGAAAGCCGCACGAGTACTCAGAACGGCCGCCGTTACTCGTCCCACCATCCCCCGTCCACCATCGCCACCCAGCGCTCAGACAGCGACCACCTTCCCCCGTCCAGCGAGCCCTATAGCGAGCCCTACCTCACACCCCGTTCAGGCAGCAACCAGAAGGGGCCGCGCCCGCGCACAGTCCTGGGCGAGCTCCCTCTCCCGTCCCCCCCTACCCCTCCTACTCCACCCTCTGTGCCGGCCCACCGTCGCCGCAACCAGACCTCCTCCAGTCGCGTGCGCCGCACGTACGCCGGGCCGAACCAAGACGAGCCCCAAGTCAGCCAGACGGTGTACAACTCGCATCGCCTCCCATCCCCCGTCACCAGCCAGCACCAGTCTCAAGCCCGTCCCGCTGGCCCGTCCCGCCTGTTATGGTCGCGAGTCCCAAACTCCGGCGAGGAGGAGCTGGTGGACGACCTGCTCACACCTGAGCCCGAGGGCATCAACTCGCGCAAGCGTTACTGCTCGACTCAGGATGCACTCGAGGACGAGTATGGCGACCAGGGGGCCGAGTACAACTCTGAGCCCGACCTTCGCCAGCTGAGCGACAGCATTGCCTCGGACAGAGACGGAGCGATGGCCGATAGCTACGACCGGTACTGCCAGGAGCGACGCGAGGAGCGCGAGAAGCGCCGTCACCGCAAACGTGCTCGGCGCGACCACCAGGAGATATACGCCGACTACTACGAGAACGAGGGCGAGCCTGACATGTATGGCGAGGTGAGTTTGGGTCACAAGCTCGTCCAGCAGCTAACCCCAGCGACTCTTCGCTACCGACTCGCTGGAGTCGCGCAACTGGACCCAGGATCCCAACTACGGCCGCCCTCTGCGACCCCTCACGTCCCTCCGTGACGAGTACACCTACCGCTTACCGCCCCGCACCAACCGCGGTCGTCACATCGCCGCTCCGCGTGACATTCGCGACATATTACCAGTTATACTGGGGGAGGACGAGCGCCACCGCCTCAAGTTCACCCAGACTCGCCGCGAGTTATTGTACGGAGAGTGAGTGCTCCTCTGGAACCGTCTCATCATCAGCGCCCAGAACCACAAGAAGAAGTCCAAGAGAAAGGCCCCCCCTCGCCGCCGTCGAACTCGGACTGGTCCTCCTCGGAGCCTGGTGCTCGCACCTCCCAAGCCGATAGAGCGCATCACGGTGCAAGAGCTGCGCGAGCGGTACCGGCTCAACGCGGCCAAGCCGTTCCCTGTCGACACACAGCTCATACGAGCCGGCCACCGCGCTGCCTTAGATGCCCTCAAGCCTACCAAGCAGCGCCGCGCTCCGGGTGGAGGTCGCGTCCGCGGCATCCGTCTTCCAGGCGACCCCCGGATCGTTCACCCAAGCGACATGCCAGACGAGAGCATCGAGCCCATGACTCAGTCGGACGTGACCGCTTCGACCCATGTCCCGCCCACTCCAGCCGAGCGGTTCCACCACAGCACACCGGGCCGCCTCATGTTGCAGCCCATTCGAGGTCGGGCAGCTGGCCGTGCTAACCCGGTCCCCGGCGGGATATCGTACCCGCCTTTACAGTTCACGTCCGCCACACCGCCCTCTCGCTCCACGCTACACGGCAGCAAGACGTCCGGAGACACAACTGCCAAGGGAGGCCAGACCACCAGCGCAGGCCACGCCTCGCGCGTCCCAGACTCGGTCCACCCGCGAGAGGCTCGAGGCCGCGGACGCCGTCAGCCAGCCCCGATCCCGACCCAGTACAGCTCTCAGTCGTCTCAGAATATACAGTTGGTCCCTCCGACGCAGTACGACCAGCCCGCCCTGGGCTTCTGGAACGGCGAGCAGGAGGCCATCCAAGACTTCCAGCCCGAGGAGCGTCTGGATGCGTGCACTCCCGAGCCCGAGGAGGTGCCTAACACCGAGGACACCATCATCATCGTCCTCGACAACGGCGAGGAGGTTCGCGTCTCGCGTGCCGAGGTCGACACATTTGCCCTGACGGAGGCGCTCCTCGAGATGGCCCAGCCGATGACTCAGCCCTCGTCACCGGTCTTGGACGACATAGAGCAGTTCGGCGAGCACGACTCAGCGCCTGCGGGCCCGACCCAGAGCACGCGCCGCCCCCTCCGCGAGCTCGACGCTCCCCCTGGTGACCACTTCTCCGGCTTAAACATGACGGCGTACCTCCTCCAGATGGCCGAACGCGGGCCCCAGGCGCAGCCGCAGAAGACATCGCGCGAGCTCAAGCTCGAAGAGCGCCGCCAGCGTCTCGATGCGAAGCGCCGCGACGGCGACAAGTCACGTCCCCAGTCCGTCGCAGCCTCTTCGGGGTCGACGCAGCCTCGCCCCCCGCAGCGCCTCCCACCCAATCGTTTCTCCCAGCCTCAACCATCTCCCCAGCCGGCGCCACACCACGGCCAGCCCCGCCCAACGCAGCACAACGACGTGCCCATGGACCCACCTCCCTACCCGCAGTGGACCGACGCGCGCCAGCTTCCCGGCCCCATGCGTACCCACCGATCCCTGCCCGAGCCGGAAGTACCCAAGACCCTGCGCGCGCCCCTGCGCCGCACAAAGTCTGTCGCCGCTCGTGAGTTACCCAGTGTGCCCGTCAACTCACCCAGCCTTCAAACAGCCCACGCGCTTCAACGCCACGCCTCCACCCGAGCCAACGACCTACGAGCGCATCCAGCAGTCGATCGCCCAGGCCGTCCCGGCGTATGCGGCCCTATTTCCCCGCCGCCAGCCCTCCCCGCCCCCGCAGCTCGGCACTCGCCTGTCGCGCACGCGTTCCACACCCTACCCTGCTGCAGGGCCCAGCTCGGGAGGTTCATCGGGCTGGGCGCGCACCAGACGCTAAAGCGTGCCTCGTCCGTGCGCCATCTGTGCGCCACAACGCCTCGTCCCTTCCATTCTCATATCACCACAACTGACAAGATCGACTGTACAGGCTCACATACGCATCACATCCATCTGATTCCACCGCAACACCCGCATTTACATCAGCCATTCACAAGAGCGACAAGCGAGCCAACATCAGAACCATCTCGCGCACTATCTCATCACATCCTCAGCGACCAATTCACCCATCTCATCAACTAACCCGGTAGCCACGAGTAGCTACCCTATGACCATGCCATGCATCGACACTACTGTACAGATCTCGTGCTCGTACTGGGTGACACAATATCAGGCGGGTGTCTCTATGTGGGAACGGAAGCGATTGTCACTCTACAAGCCGATCGAGTAGTGCTTGCCGCCGGCATTGTGCAGCTCGGTCTGTCCAATCTTGACGCGGCCGAGCTCCTGTCCGTCGTGGAGCGGCGCGCGTGGCGAGTGGGGTGCGTCCATAGTCGGCGAAGTGGGGTTGGTGTGGCCCGAGCCGTACCGCATGCCCATGTGCATGCTCCCGCTGGGCGTGCCCCCAAACTGCGGCACGGTGGGGAGGTACGCCTCGGCGCTCCACTCGTACCACACCTTTTTGGCGCGCTGGTCCGTGAGGCGCCAGATGTTGACCTCCAGCTCGGCGCCAGAGGGCAGGTAGAGCGGGCTCTTGAGGGGGAAGAAGATGGGGAACCAGCTGAACAGGTCGGGGGAGACGCGCGCGATCGTGTCAGGGTGGATCGACAGCCCGACGTTGCCGTACAGGTGCGCCTCAAAGTAGCCAGCAAAGCCGTGGCACGGTGACGCGTGCGGGATGTGGAACGTGCACGTTGCCGAGCGTGTGTTGTGGCTGTTCGTGAGGGGGAGGCCGGCCTCGTCGAGCATTAAGTCCCAGCGGGGATGCTCCCACTGCCAGCAGTGCTGGATCCGCTCGCCGCAGCGGCCGCTCATCCCCGGCGTTTCGCCGGACAGGATGTTGGCCTGCTGCATCATGACGACGTAGGGGATGTCGGCGGCGTTGGCGCTCCGCGATGTCACGTCGTGGTGCAGCTTGGAGCTTGCAATCGGCGCGAGATGCGCGGTGTACGAGGTGGGGATGGAAACGGCGCCGGCTGATGTTAGCGTGGTCGTGGGCGAGACGTACGTTTCAGGAAGCGCGTCGCGCCATCGATGCACTCGGGACTCAGCTCGTTGTCGCCAAAGCTCCCCAGCAGCTCCGAGACCAGGATGTCGGCCAGCTCTGGCACCGGGAGCGTGCGCATGTCGCCAAAGAGGATCTCGACGGCATCGCCCCACTCGAGCGCCTTGCGTTCTTGCAACGTTGTGAATGCCGCCGCATTCTTCTCGACCGCGTACAGGCGCGCGTCGCGCTGGGCGCGATCCAACGCGCGCAGGGTCGCGGCGACTAATGGCCCGCGGCCGGCACCCGCGATCACGATGACGAACGGCTCTCCATCTGGCGGCTGCCGTTCCTCGTCCATGACGCACTGGAACACGGCCTCCTCGTACTGGTGGTACTTGACGGGATCGCTCTCGAAGACGTCGTACGTTGCGCTGCCCAGATCGTCGGCGAGAGGCTGTAACGGGGCCTGGAGGTAATCGCCGTAGCCCCCTGCGATCTCGGTCGGGCCCTGTGGAGAGATGTACGCGGACGGCCCGGCCTGTGTCGTGATGTGCCGCAGATATTGGCAGTACGCGGTCTGCCCGCCGCTGGGGTGTCTCCCATCGGCCGTGCCCGACAGCACGAACGTCGGCTGGTGCTTGCTCAGCCCGCGTATAAACGCTTGTGTCGCTTTGCTCAGCACCGGGTACCCCTTGGCGTTGGGAATGAAGCTGCCAGCTGGCAGCCAGATGTGCTTGACCGGCTCAGCCGCCCAGCGCGCAATCGCTCCCTGGCTGGGGGGTAGTGGGTTGCTCAGGTCGAGGGCTGGTGTCAGTGACGGTGTTTTGGTGGACAGGTGACGTTTGTTGTCGCCGCTGATCATTGTTGACAGCGTGACTCACTAACACTCAGGCGCGGGTGGTACCCGCACAGCGAGCGAATGCAGTCCCACATCTCCCAAGTCGAGCTGGGGTCGCCCTGGATAGCGCTATGCGTAACGGTACGCTGGGGCATGTTCGAGCTCGCCTGGCTAACGACGCGGCTGGCGGGCCCAGACCCATTCGGGGCGTTGCCGCCGGCCGTGATCGCGCTCAGCTGGCCGATGCTCAGCTGGTGCTGGTGCATGCTTGATGGTCGGGACGACAGCGAGAGCGACCGGCGGTGGTGTCTCTCGCTGTGGCCGTTTGCCGGCGCTGGTCCTTGTCCAATGATCTCGAGTGGGTCGGACACGGGGATGCGGATGGACACCTGCGTGTACGCGGACGAGCCGCCCATGTTGAGCAGATTCGAGATGACGCGCGCATAGGATGGGAGGAAGGCGCGGTTCGCGAGGTTTGGTGCTGGCACGACGAGCACCGGGAGGGAGAGGTAGAGCGCGTGCTGCATCTCGGCGCGGAGACCCTGCATGTCAGCGATGCTCTGCGGCCTCTGCGACACGGCCGCCGCTGCGCAGGCCCTTGCCCCGCCAAGCCAAGGCGCGAATCCTGCGCCCGGCCACGCCCACGCACCAGTTCAGAGTCAAAGCGAATGCCCTCGTCTGGCGAGTCGAGCTCTAACCAGTCGCTCGCGAGCGCGATGATGCTCTGGCTCTCCTCTAACCGTGTAATGTTGCACTCGTGTCGGTAGAGGCTCGGCTCGCGTCGGAAGAGGTCTGCCTCGCGGTCAACATCGCTTGCGCGGTCCTGGAGCGAGCCGTTGTCGTCCTCGTCCTCCATGCCGACGGGACGGAGGCAGAGGCGCTCCCACCTGTCCTGCCAGAGGCCGTTAGCGAGGGGCACGCAGACGCCATCGTAGTCTGTCTTGGAGACGGTGTGGCCGACGAGCTGCTGCAGGGGCGAAGGGTGGGGATGAGGTTCGGTGGGGAGCGGGGGGATGTCCTTGGGACAGACGGCGATGGGCAGGCGCGCCATCTTGGGAGGAAAGGTGCGGAAGAGGAAAGTTGGAAGAAGACGAGATAGGAAGGTTGAGAAGGTTGGATTGTGGGGAGGTGGCGCCAGGCAAGGTAGCGCGCGTGATCGAGATCCTCGAGCCGCGTGGAGGGGGAGAGTGAATGGGATGAAGGAGGTGGTGGAGAAGGGGATGGAGAGAAGAATGAGAAGAGGTTGAGAGAGATGTGTCTGGGAACAACCCCGGAGTCTGTGTCAAACTCAAAAGGCAACAAAGTAGTCGACGCGTTGCGAACTCAACCCAAACGCCTGATCCTCTCCGCCTACGCCTCCGCCTACGCCTCCGCTCTAGACTCCGCTCCCTCCCTCCCGCGGCTGCCTGGCCACCCTGGGCACAAGACCCAAAGCTCCCACCGTAGCACCGCGCGTCGCCAGGTCTGGCCCAGGGTAAATCGCGTACACACGCGATCATCGCGCAACTACACGTGAACATGCGCCTATTATCCTCCCACTGTAGGTACCTCTGACGGATGGGAGGCCTGAATTCCCCACGTGGAGCACACTGCAGGCCTAGAGTTGGATCAGGGTATGACGCGCTATTGTTCTGAATGAGTTCAGGAACATGAGAATAGCATGTTTCGGACCTGATTACTTGATTACTAGTTGGGTAATTGGAATGGTAATTGGAATGGACATGTCCGAGGGCGGGGCAGGGAAGACGCATTGGATGACCGAGGGAATGAGGCGTGATGAGCAAACTAGTAGATTCAAACGGCGCTTACGACGGCGGCACATGCGGCGGCAGGTAAGCAAATCCAACACACTAGTACACTACTAGCCGTCGTCGTCAACTTTGAGCTCTACTAGCTACTAGTCGTCGTCGTCGTCGTCGTCTCTTCCCACAACTTGCCACAACCTCCCACAACCTCTTGCATCCTCTCTTCTCTTTTGTCCAACCTCCACCAGGCCACTTCCTCGGAGCACCACCACCGCCACCAGCCTTGGCACAACCCCCCCCTCCTCCCCCCACCCACCCAAGGCCAACCCACCCGGCCCGCGCCACCCAACCGGCCAAGCCCGGACCAGCCACCCCCATCTCCATTCACTCGTCTTCATCCTCTCCAACTCTCTCTTTCGTCATCATCACTCGCCACAATGGGTCTCTCTAGAGAGGCGAGGATCATCACCCTCCTGGTCATTGACACGGCCTTCTTCTTCCTCGTCCGTCCTCTCTTACGCCACCGCTAACAGCCCAGGAGCTGATCGTTGGTTATGCCGTCGGCTCGCTCGCGCTTGTCGCCGACTCGTTCCACATGCTCAAGTACGTCCACCTTCCCCCACCTTCCTCCGCTGACCCAAGCGATGTGCTCTCGCTCATCGTCGCGCTGTACACGATCAAGCTCGCCACGAGCCCCTCGAGCGCCGCCAACTCTTACGGCTGGCAGCGTGCCGAAATTCTTGGTGCGCTGATCAACGGTGTCTTCCTCATCGCGCTGTGTGCGTCCATCGGTGTCGAGGCCGTGGGCCGCCTCATCTCGCCACCTGGTGCGTGCTGACCAGCTGACCACGCTGACTTGCCCAGAGATCACCAACCCCAAGCTCATCGTCGCTGTCGGCAGCGCCGGTCTCCTCAGCAACATTGTGGGCCTGTTCCTCTTCCACGGTGAGTTCCCTGCGCCCCTCCGCCACTGACCGCAGACCACGGACACGGGCACGGCCACGACCACGGTCACGACCACGGCGCCATCTCGCTCCCCGCCGACGACGACGAGCCGCTGCATCCCGAGGCGGAGCCCATCCCCCGCCGCAGATCCGACAGCCTCACCTTCCCTTACCAGCACCCTGCCGAGACCCGTGCTCAGATCATCGAGGCCGCGCGCCTCGGCGCGTCCTACGAGGCCGAGAGCTACACCGGCTCGCCCCGCCCCGCGCACCACCGCATGTCGTCCAACGCCAGCAGACGCCGCTCGCGCCCCCTTGCAGCCCTCAAGGCCCCGCAGCCCGGCACCAACGAGACCATCGCCCCGCAGCCGCGCGAGGCGGCCGCTTCCTCGTCGACGCCGTCGACCGACAACACTGCCGTCGACGAACCCGTGTCCCCCAAGACTGTCGCTACCCCCAAGCACGCGCCGGACGCCGACGCAGCGGAGCGCGGCAACGGCCACAGCCACGACCACGACCATGACCACGACCACAAGCCGGCCAGGCAGGCGCCCACAAGCGGCCACTCGCACGGCTCGATGAACATGCGTGGTGTCTTCCTTCACGTCCTGGGCGATGCGTGAGTCACTTCGGCCGATCCCGCTAACGCTCAAGCCTCGGAAACGTCGGTGTCATTTCGGCCGGTCTTGTCATCTGGTTGTAAGTCGAGCTGTCTCCGTGCAACCCCTCTAACGCTAGCTTCCAGGGAAGCTGGACGCTCCTCTTCGACCCGGCTGTGTCGCTGCTCATCACGTGCATCATCTTCAGCTCGGCGATGCCGCTTGTGCGCTCGGCGTCCAAGATCCTGATGCAGGGCGTGCCCGAGCACGTCTCGCTCGAGGCCGTTAGAGAGTCGATCAAGGGCGTCGACGGCGTGGTGAGCGTGCACGACCTGCACGTCTGGCAGCTCTCGGAAACCACCACCGTCGCATCCGTCCACGTGTTAATCGAGCCCGACAAGGACTACATGGAGGTCGCCAGCAACATTCGCCAGGAGCTTCACTCTCACGGTATTCACTCCGTCACGATCCAGCCCGAGTTCTACAACGGCTCCGAGACCATCTCGGACTCTGGCGACGAGGGCAACACCTGCCTCATCCGCTGCCCGCCCGAGCAGTGCGCTGCCGACACGTGCTGCCCCACCACGGCTCCCCCTAGCCAGCCCCGCACCCCCCGTCTCGACCACGTCTCGGAGGGCGACGAGGGCTCGAACCACTCGCACTAGCAGCGCGGCCACTTGCAACATCATCCACTAGAGTCTTGTACGAAAGAGTAGAGACAATCTGAGAGGAGATAGGACGATGCATGAGATAAATGAGTGTTTAGCAGTGTGAGCGCCGGAGGTGAGAGAGGCCATGGAGGTTCCCTCGTGGTTTGGCAGCTCAACCAACCCTACCTACCTGGAGCACTACGAGGCCGTCGGCCAGCCTATGCATCCTCGCACCTTCCCGTCCTCTCTTGGTGTGACATGCATGCATGCATGCATTCTCAACGCCCGCAATACACTGACAACCCCGGCGAATTGAACCGCCACACAGCCCAGACCGCCTAACACCGCTCATCTGCCTCCGCCCCTCCCTGCCCTCCGCCCGCACCGCAGCCCCGTCCACCCGGCCAGCCTACCAGGACACTCGAGTTCGACACCGCCGACCCTCCACACCACATCAGCACCATGGCCGCGTCGACCACCGCCTCCGAGACCGAGATGAAGGCGAACCGCCTCCCCCTGGGCTGGCGTGACCAGTGCTCCTCGTGCGTGCGCTCCGCTCCGCTCCGTCCCGGCACATCTCCCCACCCCCGACATCGAGCGCGGCGACGCAGCGCTCACCAGCCTGCTCGCCGCTTCGCTCGCCCCATTCCCGCCTTCTCCGCCTCCTCCCCGTCTGCCCTCCTCCGTTCCCGCCGCGCCTTCCCACGCCGCTGTAACGGCTCCAGTTGGCGCCAACGGGTCCTGCTGTTCCGTCCAGCGTCCACCTCACCGCCGGAGGTGAAGCCCGGAGCAGCGGGCTAGCTGTCCGCGAGCTGTCAGCGGTGGCAGTGCGGATCGGGCAGGGCGAACGGCGCGGGGGAGCCAAGTCCGGCTTCGGCGGACTCGAGCAGCAGCGCGCGGGATCGCGGCGTGGTCCTGCTACCAGGCGGCTGCTAGGCTACTGCAGAACTGGCGAGGAAGCCGGCGTCTGGGAGGCATCCGGAGGAGATACCGCGGGTGGAGGAGATGCAGCAAAGGGAGGGCTTCGCGTTCATCGACAGGTGTTGTGTCGCGCCCACCCCGGCTTCCTTGCTCCGCCCATCGCCCCGACCCTACTCTCCATCCACTGCCCCCTCCTGCTATGGGCAACTCGCTAACCACAGCCTCCTCATCCCCCTCAACATCTGCCGCCACAAGACCGACTACCTGCCATGGAAGTGCGAGGACGAGAGGCACGTCTACGAGAAGTGCCAGTACGACGAGTGAGTCAGCCTTCTGGGCCTTGCTGACAGCAGCTACGTGCGCCGCATGAAGGAGCTCGTCAAGCAGAAGCGCGAGGCGGCCGAGGCGGACGAGTAGAGCAGCAGCATGCATACGGATACCCAGTGATTGCGGTGGGCGGGCGGAAAGGCTACAGATGGTGGATACAGATGATGTCTATTTGCGCGAGGCGGACTCGCGGCTGATCGCCGAGCTGATGTGGCTGACCAGGCTGCCGAGCACGGGGATGCGGTGGTGGTGCTCGTCGCTGTCGCTGTCGTGCACCTCGCGGCGCGGGGAGGCCGGTTGGCTCGCGCCGCCGTCACTGACCACGCTCCAGCTCTCGTCGCTGCGCGCGCCCTCAGTGCTACGCGTGCGCGCGTGCGAGTGCGCCAGCGCTTCGCCGAGGCTCGAGGTGCGAGAGTGGGTGTGGCTTCCCGAGTGGGAGTGGTGCGACCCGCTGTCTGCCCGCGAGATTGAGCGGGAGAGGGAACGGCCGAGCGATGACAGGGTGGAGAGGCGCTCGTCGTCAGGGCGGATGAGGGCGCGCGCATACTCGAGGTCGCGGTAAATGGCCTCAATGGCCCGCTGGACGCCGTCCTCGGAGCGGATCGTCTGGCCCACTATCTTGGCCTTGGCGATCTGCCGCTCGTTCGTCGTCGCCTCCACGAGAGCCGTGGCGAGGCCCTCGTACGTGAGCTGTCTGAGCCCAGAGCCGACGCCGAGCGACTCGACGCGCTCGGCCCAGAAGAACTGGTCGCCGAAAAAGGGCTTGATGATTGTCGGGATGCCCGCGCGCAGCGAGGCGCCGGTCGTGCCCGCGCCGCCGTGGTGGCACGCCGCGTCGATGCGCGGGAAGAGCCACGAGTGGTCGATGGCATCGACGGAGAAGATCTCGGGCGGGAACTCGATGCCGTCGGCGCCGTGCGACGTGGTCGTCGCCAGCTCGGGATGGTCGTTCTTCCCCCGGCTGCCACGGTCGGACCAGCCCTTGCTCAGGATCGCACAGACGCCAGAGTCCACCACACCCTGCACGACGCAGCGCGTCATCTCGTGGGGGTCGGAGACGACGATCGATCCGAAGCCAATGTACACGACCTTCTTGCCGCGGGCGTGCGCGTTGTCGATGAACTCGACGATGCCGTCCGGCGGCGTCCAGTCCTTCTTGCCGTCCGCGTTGTCCAGGAACCAGTAGCCCGAGACGTGGATCCACTCGGTCCAGTCCAGCGGCGGCGGAACAACGCTCGGCGAGAAGTTGTACAGGAACGGCACCTTGTCCTGCGCCAACTTGTCAAAGGTCGTCGAGTCAATCTTGAGCACGTTCTTGCGCCAGTGGTTGACCTGTCCCGAGATCGCGCGCCAGAAGACGTTGTCGAACATAACGTACGTCATGTAGTTGTAGCTCCCTCCGCGCTTGTGCTCGGGCACAGCAAAGGCCTGGGGGTAGGCACGGGTACGCGTCCACGGCATTGTGAACGCGCGGTAGTATGGGATGCGGAGCGCCTCGGCAATGTGGATGCCCGCCATGGCGCTGGGCGACTCGATGAGCAGGTCTGCCCCTTGGCACGCCTGCCACGACTCGTTCAGGAGCTCATCCAACCAACCGCGAAACAGTTGTTAGCTGACGAGTCGGGTCCTCTAGCTTACCATTTGCAAGCCCTCTTTCAGGAAGGCGATCGTGAACATGCCGTTGTCGACACACAGCTCCATGAGCTTGGCGGGGTCACCGCCAACAGGCGCAAACCCAATTCCGTGCTGCCGTCAGCGTAACCCCGTCCGCCACACTCACCCCCTCGACCCAGGCCTGGTACTCGGCGTGCGTGGCGATGCGACAGGTGTGCCCCTCGGCCTGCAGGCCCTTGCACAGCGCGATGTACGGCTGCACATCGCCGCGGCTTCCGATCGTGAGACACACGATGGTCATCGGCTCCGGCTTGAACTGTAAGAACGAGCTGGTCGTCGAGTTGAACATCGACCCAATCGTCGTGTCGACATTCGTGCTGATGCCCATGTCGTCCAAGAACGGCGCCTCCGCCAGGTTGGCCTCGATTGCCTTAGTCGCCTGGCTCGCCTCGCGGACGTCGTCCATCCGCTCCTCAAGAAGGCCCAGCAACTCATCGCGTCTCCGCGCCGAGTGGAACTCGAGGAACAGCTCCTCATGCCCCTTGATGATGACGATCAGGGCATGGTGCCCGAACCGGAACGCCTTCTGTACCTTCATGCCATACAGCTGGCGGATGGGCACGATCATCTGCAGTTAGCTTCATGCAGCACACCAAAGCTCACCTTAGTCTTGTTCAGCAGTCCAGACGATCTGAAGCAGAAGTAGTTAGTCGACACGAAGAAACGGCCCGACTGCGGCAGGACGCGGTAGAGGCTCCCCGACATGTCTGCGTGAGCTCTTATCATACTCTCAAACTCACGGTCGATCAGGATCTCCTTATCCGGCAGCGCGAATGTCTTGCGGAACTTTCTGGCAACCTCATCGTCCTGCGCGGGGAGCGACGCCTCCGAAGCCGTGCTCGCAAGCTTGGAGAACGACTGCCTGGCACCAATGCTGCGACGGCGCTCACTCTCGCTCTCGTCCGTGCTCTCCCAGCCGTATCCCTCCACGACCTCTGTCACGGAGCTCTTGCGGGCGACATGGCGTCTAGGAGGAGTCGGCCGTGATCCCGGTGACGTGCCAAACAGCTGCGCAGAACCACGACGAATCCAGTCAGTCGCCGCCCATCCCGATGGCGTGGCCACCATGCCGGGCGGGGGCGGGCCAGATGGACGCGGCGGATACCCTTTGCGGCGCCACATTGCCTCGTCGTCCTCGCTCATCTCGGAATCAGCCTCGCTGTGGCACGCCAACGAGTCGGTGCCCGAGTCTGGCATTTCGAGGACTGCCGGTGGTGCTATCGGCACGCGCTCGGCGTCACCCTTGTCGCCACCGAACTTGGGAATGGGCAGCGCTGAGCTCAAGTTCGTGAGGCTAAACCTGGAGCCTGAGTCACGCTTCCGTTCCACGGGCTGGGGGCTCGGCGCAATGGGGGGTGGTAGTTCCGACACGGGCCGCTCTCGCAAAAGCGTCAGGAGGAGGTCGTACGCGTAGTTGTTGTCCGGGAATGACGCAAAGAAGTAGCTGTCGAGCGACATGGCGTCCTCCGAGTCAATCACCTTGATCTGTCTGTCAGCTGCGCGTTTGAACCACGGGCTCACCTCGATCGTCTCCGCGAACTCTAGCGTTGGACTTCTATCCACTTCGTAGACAGCCTCCCATGGGATGATGAGCTTGACGCCTTGCCCCTCATGCTGAAGCTTGACGATAGACTTCTGGATGACGCGCACCCATTCCTCGGCGTTGCTTGCCGTATCGGACTGGAACGTGTAGTTGCGCTCCGGAAGTCTGACCTTGAAGCGTGTCTCATCCACGAGGTCGCACGTCAGCGCGTACTGGAGCGACACGTTTCCCTTGGGGAAGTACGGGTCCTGTCGTCAGCTTAGTGCGCGCACGTCGACTTACGTTTGGACTCTCGTACCAGGACAAGACGTCATTCCTCAGGGTGACCCAGTAGCGGGTGCTCAGCTTTGTCCTGCTGGCCTTCTTCCACAGTGGCCCGCTCTTGATCGTCTTGTCGCTCTCGGTCTGTCCGACTTTAGCGAAGAAGCAGATGTGCCGGCGGGTGAGGTACATGTAGCCCTGGAGCACTGTTGTTAGCTTAGCGAGAATGAAGAACCTTACTGTCCGATCTGAGGAGCCAGCACTGCATCTCCTCGATGAGCTCCTCCTCCTCCTGGAGCCCGAAGACTCTCTGGAGCATCTGCGGGGTGGTCTCGGGGGCTTCGACGGCGAGATCGCCATGCTCCGGTTGCCCAAGAGCGTACCCCTCGACGTCCTCCACAGAATTCGATGTGTCGACAATCTCCGCCGCAATCTGCTTCAGCGTCGAGCTGGACTCGACGCGAGGCGGCCCAGGCAGCCCGGCGTGGGCTCCCTCGGGGCCCGTGGGTGCGTGCTGGTACTGGAGCTCTGTCAGGCTCGGCCCGCGGGCGCGCCGGGTAATCACATTCTCCTTGTAGGGGAATGTGAGGTGGGAGTGGCGCGAGTCGGGGCTGAGGAGAGGGCTGTGGGGGCTCCCAGGTGGGCTATGGGCGCGGCGAGGTGGGCTACGCGAAGTACCCGGCTGAGAACGCGTCGTGTAGTGCTCCCCTTCGGTAGCGGGTATCATGGGGCGAAGCGTCTGAAGCGACGAGTGCATGCGCGACACTGGGTCAGCTCGCCTTGGTGATGGCTCACTCTTCGGGCGCTGGGGTGGGCGGCTCGTCATCCGCACCTCGGAGGACTCCTCTGACTGCTCGTCGTCAGTTGAGGGGGCCGACTCGTCTTCCTCGAGTGGCAAGGCTGACAGCGCCGAGATGAGCGCGGACGCGCCCATGCGAATCTGGCGTCAGATGGCACGAGGGGCCTTATCTCACCGAACCCATCTCAGACAGCTTCTGGTCGTGCACTGCCTCGTCTATCGTCGGGGCCCGCCGGTAGTCGCGCGGCCGCGCGGTCCCATGCCGCTCTGGCGGCTGAAAGGGCGGGAATCTCACTCCCGGGATGGAAGCTATGGGGGTGGCGTCGGGGTCACGCCGCTCAGTGGGCAAGGCGTCACGCCCGGCGTCATAGTATGCGGGCTCGCTCACAAAGGGTGACTCGAGTACTGCGCCGGACGGGGGAGGCGGGTCGGGTTGGGTGGTTATCGGTGGCGGGGGGTTGGACGGCATCTCTGTTGAATCGGAGTGCGATTCGGGTGGCAGTGCCGCGGGTTGTGGATGTGGAGCGTTCTGTGGAGAGTTCTGTTCGCTCTGCCCGGGATCCATGTTTATGTACTGTGTCTTTGAATGTGAGCGGACGCGATGCGTGAAACGGGCGGAAGCGGTGGAAGCGGTGCGGCGTACCTAGTTGTCTCAGATGGCCGGATAATGCGGGGTTGGGATGGTGACGGCTGCCCTGATACGCCGAAGGTATTGAGTGGTGGCAGCTGACAGGGATGAGTGGGGATCTATGGAGAAGAGGGGTGTGATGTGATGGGAGATGGAGTGATGGTGAGATGATGGCGAGCGATAGCGAGGATGGTGAGGGGTGGCCGGTGGATGGCAAGTGTGTGTGGTGTGTGGGGTAGTGGAGATGTACGCCAGGCTGCAGGGCGGGGCGCGGGGCGCGCGGGCAGCCGACGCGGGTTGATCAAGTCGTCATCGCTCACTGTGGGTGGCAACTCGACTCCCGGTTTAGGCCCTTAATACAACCGCCTTAATCAATCATTAGGTCCCGCTAATCACCCCTGCACGTGACTGGTTTCCATTTGTTGACAAGTCGCGTCAACTCCTCTCCATCTCCAACCCTTGCTCCTCCACTCGCTCCATCTCTCACAACACCCACCTCTGCTCCTTTCTTGATTCTTGGCACAATGGTGGCCAACGGCGAACCGTCAAACCTGACGGACTTCCCGTTGCCACCCGCCACTCCTCTCCCATCAACCTACCCCTGCCAGCTTGGCTCTCAAGTGAGCTCGACGCTTGCACTCGAGCTGACGCCAGCACGAGCGCAACAACTTCCGCCCACGCCAGTTCAAGCGCATACCCTCCGCCACTGAGAGCCAGGCCTCCCTCCGCCGCACCCTGCAGAAGTACTGGGGTCACGCCGACTTCCGGGGGCCACAGCTCGACATCTGCCTCTGGGCGCTGCGGGGGAGCGACGTGCTCGTCGTCGCCCCCACGGGTCTCGGCAAGTCGTGAGCTGGGGTTTCTGTGCGCAGCTGACACCAGGGTCTGCTTCCAGGTGCCCGCCGTGACTATCGAGTATGGGATCACGGTCGTTGTGAGCCCTCTCCTAGGTTAGTTCGTTGTCCTGTAGTGCTAACTGGCACAGCCCTCATGCGCGACCAGGTCTCCAGCATGCGCGCAAAGGGCATTCAGGCTTATCAGCTCAGCGAGAAGACCGACCCGAAGGAGATACAGGAGGTGAGTTTGAGGGACGAGAGCGCTGACTGGGACAGATCAAACGACAGCTCCGGCTAGGGCACCCGCAGTTACGCCTTCTCTACGTGACACCGGAGACACTCTTCAGCCCGAAGTACACGCTCGACTTTGACATTGCGTACCGCCAGAAACAGATTGTGCGACTCATTGTCGACGAGGTGAGCTCTATCGCCTGCGAATCAAGCTAATGGCAGGCCCACGTTATCGATGTGTGTCGTCCGGGAGGCCATTGCTAACCTCAGGAATGGGGCTCAACCTTCCGTCCAGTAAGCTGATACAGTCCCATACAGCTGACATCCAGGCGTACCGCAAGCTCGGTGACTTCCGCCTCCGCTATCCCAGCGTGCCCATCACCGCACTCACTGCCTCAGCCACAAGCGACGTGCGCAACGACATGCTCACGATCCTCAACATGCCCAAGACCTCGGAGCAGGGCCTCGCGCAGTGGGTCGAGCCCTTCAACCGCAAGAACCTCTTCTACGAGGTGCGACATGGGCAGGGCTGGGATCGGCAGGCCGACACGATCGACGATCTCATCAAGTTCATCCGATCGTTCTCGCGCGAGGCTGAGGGCATCAACAAGCGTCACAATGTTGATGTGCCTTGCATCTCGGGACTGGTGTACTGCCGCCTGACTGCCAATGTGAGCTTTGTGTGTTTGGTTTTAGCTCACCCAGTGCCACGATGTTGCCAACGCGCTCTGTGCCGCTGGTGTTTCGGCCCTGCCATTCCACGCCAAGTTGTCAACGCAGAAACGCAACTCGGCGCTCGACGACTGGAAAGAAGGGCGGGTAGAGTGTATCGTCGCCACCATCGCCTTCGGCATGGGCGTGGACCAGCCACATGTCCGCTATGTCGTGCACTACGACATGCCCAAGTCGTTCGAGGGTGAGTCGAGACAGAAGCAGCGCTGATAACAGGGTACTACCAGGAGACAGGTCGTGCGGGGCGAGACGGACACGTGAGTCGCACAAGTGTCGTCGCTGACGGCAGATGTCCCGCTGCGTTCTCTATTATGGTGAGCTGAACCGGCCAACATGGCAGCTCTGACACGCAGCCCGCGAAGACGCCAGGTACCTGCGCGGCTTGATCACCAAGGAGGCAGAAAGCGGGAAGAAGAATGGTGTCGATCAAGCAACGCTGGACAGGGGCAAGCTACGCATGGTCAACAGCTTCAAAGCGGTAGGCTGGTTCTTGGCGAATCGTGCTGACTACCTTAGCTGCAGAAGTACGCCGAGTCGTACAGCTTGTGCCGGCACATCGCCATCTGTCGCTACTTCGGCGAGGACATCAAGGAGGATACACCGGACGTCAAAGAGAAGTATTGCAACGGCATGTGTGACGTGAGTAGGAAAGCGAGGCCGTCTAACCGCAGATTTGTACCAACCGCAACGGCGTCTACTTACGATCCATGGAACTCAACGAAGATTGCGAGGTCGCCTCGCCCATCATCCAGCCAGCTCCACTGAAGGAGTCGCCAGAGTACTTCGTCCTTAGCGGTCAACCTAGGAACTCTCTGGCCATGCTCCATGCCTCATCGACCCGGTTACCTGCAAGCAGGCTCACCGATCTCTCCCCCATCCAGGACCTATCGTCCACGGATGACCCAGATCTTGACGACGACTTCACGGAGCAATGGTTGGCGGAGAGCGACCCTCCAACGCCGCTCCGGACACCAGTACCTCATGCCATGGCGAGGTCGAGCCTCGCGACGCCTATGCCACGAGCACGGAGTAGCTTTGCGACTCCCTTCCCGCGCGTCGGGGCCTCAGCAGCACCCCGCCCTCTCTACACCACTCCCCAGGTACAAGTACGCACACCAAGCCGCCTCCAAACCATGGACCAGGTTGCGGACGAGGGCCTAACTGGCGCAGTGGTTGTCATCGGCGACGAGCGCACACCCGAGTACGCGGAACAGAAACGGAAGGCGCGCGAGCAGGCGTTCAAGGGTGTCCTTCCGGCGAAGGAAGGTGGCCCACTCTCGTTCTACAACAGCGGAGTGCCGCGTAAGCGAACCAGGGTTGCATCAGAGTTCAAGACGCCCTTCCTTTCCCCGTCCGCCCCAGCATCATCCATTCCGCCAGGCGCGCCCACCTTTCCTCAAGCGCGCGAACCACTGTTCCTCGCTGGCCCCTCGCAGTTCACGCAAGCTGGGCCAGCCCCTCGAGAGCAAGAGGCATTATTCCTCCCGGGTCCCTCGCAGTTCAGCCAGTACGCCGAGCCAGACACTGCACCGCCAGCGCGTGCGCCCCAGACGTCTGGTGTGCCCGACGCAGAGGGGCGCCAGGCAGCGATCCATAGACTTCGCGAGGCGCTGCGTCTCAGCTTCGAGAGCGGCTCGCTCGCCGAGGAGGTACTCGAGCACTGGGGCCGGAGCGAAGTGGGAGATAAGCGGTGAGTGTTTCTCTGAAAAGGACACGCTGATGCAAGTCTCCTTCTGTTGAAGAAGGTCGCCCGTGAGCTGGAGTTAGACATTGCCAAGATGGCGCGCAACGACGAGCCGTACAGTGAGTGTCAGCTTCTGCACGCTTATGACCAAGCTGACCACAGACGGCGTCGTGGACGAAACCTGCGCTGCGCTCAAGCTCGTGCGTGACGCGCGTGGGGTGAGCCTCGTGACGAGCGGGCGGCTCGCTGCCACCCAGGACCCGCGCGTCGAGCGCCTCCGGCACGTCGAGGTGTGTATGCGCAGCGTCAAGGTCAAGTGATTGTAGATTAGCCATAGCGACGTGTTGTACACTGTTGGACCCCTTATGCATTACAACTATTCTGGCGCCTCGAGGCGGGCCATCTCCTCGCGCTCTGTTGCCCAGCGCTTCTCGAGCGTCCCCTTCTCCGCCTCACCCTTGGATCCTGAGGTCAGCTCGTGCACTAATCGGGCAGCTGGAAGAGTGCAAGTACTCACCCTCCTTGAGCAACGTGGCCACCGCAGCCGCTGTCACGCGGCGGTGGTGGACGATCGCCGCGGCCTGGAGCTTCTTGATCGTCCCGCTAACAGCCACGACGCGGGGCAGCACCCCAACGCCCCCGACGCTAGTAAGCAGCGTAATAGCGGCCCAGAGCAAGCGGTAGTGCGGGCGCGCCACGCGGATAATTGTCAAGGTCGTAAGCGGGGAGTGGTATGACACTGCTCGTCAGCATTGCCGGGACCCGACGCACCCTTGAAACTGCTCGACACGCGCCCCCACCCCTCGTCGCCAAACACGCTCTGGCACATGCCCCTCACGGCCTTGTACACTGCGCTCGCCCCCTCGTCGCCCAGCAGCGGCTGCGCGGGGTTGAGGGGTAACACGAAGGGGAGGTCGGGGACGCGCGCTAGTTCCTCCTCCCCCTCCCAGTCCTCGCCCTCGACCTCCTCGGGGTCGGGGAGGGACCCGAGGGCCGGGAGGGGGGAGAGCGCGGAGGGGTCGAGAAACTCGACGAGCAGGTGGCGATACTTGAAGCGGACCATGTGTGTAGAGCGGAACAGAAGTTGGTCGCGAGGGGAAGATTCACAACAATTGCCGCGGAGAGTGGAGGGATCTCCGGTAGCCTGTGGGCTGGGAGTGGGGCAGTGCGGTGATGGCGGCGATTATCAGATAACCAGGGTGAGTTGACCCGGCTCCCGGTTCTGGCTGCCTGGCTTCTGCCTGACAGCCGGCGTTTGCGTGGACATACATGTGCTCGATATGCTCGCTAACAAGTAACGCTCCTCCTCTTGTTTCTACAAACACACCATCATCCACAAACATGGGCCGCACACCACTACCAGATCCCCCCGTCGACGCCTCAGACTCCGAGGACGAGTACGAGGTCGACGACGAGCCAAAGGGCCGCGGGTGGCTGGTGTTCCTCGGCATCGCCCTCGCGGCCTACATCTACTCGCTTGATGGTGAGCTGAACGAGACACACCTAGCTGACAGCAGGCATGACGACGTACCAGTATCTCTCCTTTGCGTGAGTTGTTCGAACCCATCTGGGAATGGGGACGGCCATTTGCCACCCACCAACCCGGAGCCTGCTGACATCAGAACGTCCGCGGTGCACCACCACTCGAGCGCGGGCACCATCGGCACCGTGCAGGCCATCATCATCGCGGTCGGC
>JAMALN010000595.1:0-24043 GCA_023630115.1 Cutaneotrichosporon sp. PK4640 | reverse complement strand
TCCCTCTAAGCCTCCTCGGTGCGGAGCTTGGCGGCGGCGTTGGTGACCTTGACGCCGAGGATCTTGGCGCGCGCGACGATCTCGATGCGCTTCTTCGACGAGACACCGTGGGCGACCGAGGCGGCGTACTTGCCCGAGTGCATGAGGAGGAGCTCGAGGTCACGGACGTTGTGGACGAGGACCTCCTTGTGGCCCGAGGGGATAAGGTGGCGAGTCTTCTTGTTCGAGCCGTAGCCGATCTTGGGCATGGGGGTCTGGCCCTTGAAGCGGCGACGAACCTGAGGTCAGCGGTGTTGCTGGTGCTGGAGGGCGAGGGTGCGAAGGGGTACGGTGGGCGGCAAATTCTGCGCTTCGAGTTGTGCTCAAGCTCCAGAGTCGCCGCCTCGACACTGCGCAGTGGACGCGCGCGCAGAGCGCCGCGGATGAAGACGCTCGCTGTCGCTGTCGCGCGCGCGCCCACTGCGCTCCCTCTTCCTCGCCCGGGTCGAGAAACTAACGCGGTTGTCAATACCCTTCGGCTTCCTCCACGACTCCTTGACGGAGTGGTAGCGGTCCGACTGGTGACGCTTGAACGTCTTCGTCCTCTTCTTGACAATGGGGATGGTCGACGCCATTTTTGGCTGCGCGGTGAATCGAGGAAGGTGGGAAAGTGGGGGAAGTCGAGCGGCGAGTGGGAGGGGGAGAAATTTAACGCGAGCGAGGGTAACGCGGAGAGGACGCGAGCGAGTGGGCGAGCGAAAGTTCCAAGAGCGGGGGGCACGGTCAGCACGTCGTCGGCGGCGGTGGTGTCGCGGTGCTCACTAGACTGGTCCGGCTTGACGGATGGGTTGCAACACTGCTCGCGACCACCAACGACACCGACCCCAGCCACGGCCACGGATTGGATTTGATCACGTGATGGGCAATCCACCACGTGTGTTATGACCGAGGGAAGAATTATCCCCGACACCGACGAGTCAAAGCTACGACTTTTGTGCCTGGCGGCGTAGATTGAGGCACCGGTGGAGGTCTCCCATCGCCAGATTTCGTCAACACGTCTCGTTGTTTATCTCGAGCTCCACATCGCAATGGTAGGCCCGCC
Organism: Cutaneotrichosporon sp. PK4640; assembly: GCA_023630115.1. Lineage (NCBI taxonomy): Eukaryota > Fungi > Basidiomycota > Tremellomycetes > Trichosporonales > Trichosporonaceae > Cutaneotrichosporon > Cutaneotrichosporon sp. PK4640. Next base: position 22,962 of record JAMALN010000595.1, on the reverse strand, counting down.
GCCCGAGACGCGCTCACCCCAGTCTGCCGACGACGAGGTAGCCTCCCCATGCTGCCAAGCTGACCGCAGCACTCGTCCAAGCGCCAGCGCCCGAACGTCGGGTCCGCGCTCCGCAAGGGCCCCGCAGGCCCCGACTTCGCCAAGGGCGTCAAGTACTGGGACGCGGTCGAGGCGAGCGTCGACGGCGTCCTCGGCGGCTTCGGCACCGGCCCCGTCCCGCACATCGACCAGCTCTCGTCGCGCCTCTTCGTCCTCTCCCTCCTCCCGCAGCTCGCGACCTTCGCGAACCCGCTCACCCCCAACCCGCCGCCGCGCCCGGCGCACCGGCTGACGGCGCTCGACGTCGGCGCCGGCATCGGGCGCGTGACCAACACGGTCCTCCTCCCGCTGTTCGACGACGTCGTCCTCGCCGAGCCCGTGGCGCACTTTATCGGGGAGGCGCACCGCGCCGCTGCCGCCGGCGAGTGGCGCGAGATCCCCCGCCTCAGCGGCAAGATTAGGGACGAGGAGGAGGCTAAGGAGAACGCGCGGAGGGTGAGCGAGTGGAACCGCGGGCGCGGGAAGCGCGTGTGGTTCGTCCAGGCGGGCCTGCAGAGCCTGGACCCGGCGTTCCCTGCGCGCGGGCACGCCTCCGAGGGGATTGTCGGCGAGGCGCGCGGCGGGGACGGCGACCTCGGCCCCGACACGCCCGTCGAGTACGATGTGTGAGTGCACGCAGGGGTTTGGCTGACGGCAGCGTGTGGTGCCAGTGGTGCTTGGGTACGGAAGGGGGAAAATCACGCGCGCTCACACACAGGACACATGACGCACGGCGACCTCGTGGCGTTCCTGCGGCGCGCCAAGGCCGCGCTGCGCCCCCACCTGGGCGAGGGCGCCGCCCCGCTCATCATCGTCAAGGAGAACTGCTGCGAGGACGGGCCGGACGCGCGCCCGTCCGAGTTCCTCGACGAGGAGGACTCGAGCCTCACGAGGTAGCTTGCAGCTTGGAGCCAGCTCACACCAGGTCGAACGGCAAGTGGCTCGAGGTGTTCCACGAGGCCGGGCTGCGCGTCGTCAAGGAGGAGGTGCAGCACGGGCTGCCGGACGAGCTGTTCGTCGTCAAGACGTGAGTACGGCCGTGGGCGCGCTGACACCTAGCTGGGCGCTGCGGTAGACTAGTACATGGAGGGACGATAGAATGCACCTTGTATCTTGCGTCATGACGCCGAACCGCTGACACCGAATGGAACGCCGAGCCGACGCCACTGACACCGCGCCCCACTCGGCGGGCCGGAGTTCGCGGCTCTCGCACCGCATGCCTCGCACCGTCGCTTGCATCTCGCACCGTAAAAGTTTGTGTGTGCGACCCACTAGTTGTGGATGCGCGTCACGGAAGGTCACGAGAAGCACACGACGGGCGCAGCTCCCACACCGATCCCCCTTCCCACGTCACACGAGCAGATCGTGCCAGCACACCTCGCCACTGTTAGTCCAGCACCCGTCCCCTCCTCCCTCCACGATGCCTCGCTCGCGCCTCGCACTCGGTTTTCATACGAATACTAGACATGGGGTGGACTCGAACCCGTCCCTAGAGCCGGCAGAGCAGGCTGGTCGTTCCGGATCGTGGCGAGTCGTTTACCTGGGGTCAGCGTTTGCCTGGGGCAGCAGCGAGAAGCCGGGACTCACTTGGAGCGCGCACGCATCTTTCTGCGCTTGCGACGGAGCTTGCGCATACGCTTCTTCCTCCACTTGTCACGCATCTGTGGGGCGAAGAGGAAGGAGAAGAAAGAGAGGGGTGGCGAGGAGGGATACAAGGAAGCGGGAGACGGTAACGCGGGCACGGTCGCGGCGGGCAGGCAGGCAAGCGTCAGAACATAGCACGGGAAGAGGCGGCGCGGCGCGCGCGGATACGCACGTTGGTTGTTGTGAAGTGGGCTGAAGAGAGAGAAGGCACATCTCGGCGGTGTAATGAACCACTCCACCAAATTGGGGTATTCCCGCGGAGCCGAGCGTTGTGGCACTCTGAATTTCATTATTCGGGCCCCCGGTTGTCGCGTGGGAGGTGGACGGTGTGGCATTCCTACACGGTCCACATGCTCCCAAGCTCTCACACCCACGCGTGCATGACTTTGGAACGAGTGCGGTAGCTCGGTAGGTATTGGAGATGTGCTGGCACGGGGCGGTCTTGTGTGCTTCGCGACTTCGGGTTGGCAAGGTTGGTGATGTCGTTGACGTAGTTGTCGTTGCGGCACAGCGTCACGCTGGCCACAAGATCTGATGATGGAATGCAGTGTTCGCTGCCACTGAATCTCTTGGCACCATTCAAAAGTCTCGTCGGGTGGCGTTACGCGATCGGACAACCGCTCATTAAGCATAGCATAGTCAAGATCCACAACTAGGCTGTGCATATCAACATGGTATAAAGCATGCACTCTCCACCTCCATGCCTCGACGTTCGTCAAGCTCACATACCCTCGCTCTCTCTCATACCCATCCCCTCCAGCTGACATGGACGCCCGCGACGTCAAGAAGGCCCACGGCGTGAGTCCTTCCCTGAGACAGCTGACCCCAGCTCATCACCAAGGCCGGCAAGTTCTTCCACTCTGCCAAGGGCCAGGAGTACACCAACAAGTACGGCGCCAAGATCAGTGGGTATATGCTTGTTGGCGGGCTAACCCCAGAATCCAAGACGGGCGTAGATGTCAAGTCCGTCGGGAAGTGGCTTCCGGGCAAGGACAAGGCCGCCACGACCGCCACAACCGAAGGGATCCCGGCACCCGCCACTCAGTACGCACCCGCTCCGACCCAGTACGCACCCGCTCCGACTCAGTATGCTCCTCCTCAGTAGAGGGTTGATCTATACCGGCCACCACAAACACGAATGGGGCAATAGCAGTTCATACACTTGGGAACTAATGTATTCTTGATGGGCACTCCAGACTCAGTTGATTGTGGGAACGGAGTCGCTGCGGCGCGCCTCAGCGTCTCGAGCGCCCTCGCGCGCCGTCTCGGCCGCGGCCGTCTGGTCCTCGAGTGCGGCCTTGGGCATGCGGTCGTGCCGGAAGAGGACGGCAAATGCGATCCCCGAGGCGGCAATCACCGCGGACGTGAAGAAGAAGCTGTCGCGCGAGCGCTTCCAGTCGGCGAGCGCAGCGCCCTGGCCCTCCGCGTCCTTGTGCGCCCCCAAGAACCCGGCCTGGGCGGCATTCCCGAGGGCCGCGCCGACCTGGAACAGGACCTGGACAAAGGAGCCCGCGACGCCCGCAAACTCCTGCGGGAACGTCTGGATCAGGTTCGTGTTCATGACGACGTAGATGACCATGGCGCCGCTCGTGCCGACGATCTGGCTGGGGAAGATGTCTAGATCAGCTATGGTCATTGGGAGACTCACAGCGCCAGTAATCCTTGCCGTGTCCGCCGCCCGAGAAGGCGAGGAGGATGCCCGAGCCGAAGCAGAGCGCGCTGGCGACGGGGACGGAGTACCGCGGTTTCTGGAGGAGGACCGTGGCCTGCTGCGCGACGCCGCCCACAATGCAGGCTGTGATGCCCATGGGGAGGATTTTGACGCCCGTGATGATCGCCGAGTCGCGCAGCACGACCTGGAAGTAGGTCGCCATGCGGAGCTGGTAGGGCGCGTACCCTTCTGTCAGTGGGCCCATGGGGTACGCACAGAGGAAGAGGGTCAGGCCGGAGAGGACCAGCGGGGCGATGTTGGGGAAGCGCCACATGCCGTGCGGGAGGAGGGAGAAGCCGACGGGCAGCCTGTCTTCCCAGAGGAGGAAGAGCGGGAGGAGGACGAGGGAGACGACGAGCGGGGCGATGAAGAGCGGGTGGCGCCAGCCCTGGCCCTCGACCTGCGTCCACGACAGCATGAAGAGCACGAGGAGGGCGAGGAGGAGGTCGGCGCCCAGAACGTCCATGCGCTTCCACTTGTCGACGCCGCGCATGGTGCGCACGACGGGCTGCACGCGCGGCAGCATCCAGAAGCTGAGGACCGAGAGGGGGATGATCACGATCGCCACGCTGTCTCAGCGCGGCCGCGAAGAGGACGTACAAGCGGAAGTACCAGCGCCACGAGGCGACGAGCAGCCCGCCGGCGATGACGAAGGCGACCGTGTTCGCCAGCGCGCCCGCGAGGGAGTAGTACACCAGCGCACCGGCCTGCTCCTTGCGGTCCTGGTACATTTGGACTGGGTTAGCTTATTCTGGGGCGACTCACCGATCATGTTCACGCTCGAGGGGAGGGTGAAGACGGCGAACACGGCGCTGATGGCGCGCAGTACGAGGAACGCATACTTGTTGCTCATGAACGAAATCACGAGGTTGACGACCCCGCAGCCCAGGAAGCCGGCGGTGAACACCAGGCTGGGGGAGTAGAGGTCGGCGACGCGTCCCGCGAAGAGGAGGAGCGCGGCGAACGGGATGCTGTACGCGCACACGACCCAGATGGAGTTGCCGATGTCGAGGCCGAGGTCGGCGGCGATGGGGGCCGTCATGACGAAGGCGGCGCTGGTGCCCGCCACGTCCATGAAGACTGCAAGGCACTGGGTTAGCTGTGGCGCTGGGGAGCTCACGAAGCAGAGCAGGAGGATGCCCTTCTGCCGCGGGGGGAGGGGGTCGAGGACGTTGGCGGGCACGGGGTCCGTGTCCGCCACCTCGAGTTCCTCGATCTTGTGCTTGATGCTGCCGTTGGAGGGGGGAGTGGGCTGCTCGGCGATCATGGTTGCGCTTGATACTGATCTGCAGTCGTGATGGTCGGCTTTTATCTCTCCCAGCGTCCCCAGCAGCTCCTGCCTCTATCACAGTTGCATCAACAAGACTCGGCCGTCGACGTGTCAGCGAGCGCACAACTCAGCAGCAAGAGAATGGCGAGGTATGTGTGCCTCGACGCTCGTGGTGCAACCACTCCGCTGACATGTTGTGATGCTCACATAGACATGCTGATGTCGGAGAGTGCCACTTACTGTACATACCGCAGTGACGTTCTGAAGATCAGCGCGAGCGATCTCGGAGCCGGAACCTCGGAACCTCGCATCAGCCGAACTATGGTGCTCTGCCACGTCGATGCATGCGGCTCCACGTCGTTAAGAGCGAGCGATAGCGAGCGGAAGCGCACGCGAATGCGGGAGGGTACTCACCACATGCCGAGCATGACGTTGGGTCACGGTCTTGGCGTCTACCAGGGCACGCGGTTTGCCGCGGAGTGGGATGATCCTCAGCGATGCCCAGGAACAAGGATCTGCCTGTACATCTCTGCCTGTAGTCTCCTAGCCTGGGACATGCTGGCGTGCGCATGAAGCACGACCTTGCGAGCGGCAAGCGCCGGCAGGCCGTCAAGCGAAGAGTTCCGGATTGCGGGCCGAACAGGAAGGTTGAGATCAGCCGAACAGCCGTTCCCTCATCACCTTCCTGAGCCGGCTCCTGAATCACATCTCCAGATCTGCCATCATCAATGCAAGGAAACTACATGACATACAGCGTAGTACAAAGCGCGGAAGTGTATGGAGTGTGTGTGATCGCGGTGTCGAGATCTCTGCTCTAAGCGGTCGACAGGTGTGCGCAGTTCTATGGGTGGTGGGCAGGGTTGGCCAGGGATCGGCTCGATTCCTGTTGATTATAGACACGGGGACTCGAAAGTCTACTTTTGTGGCGTAAGGCGTCCTTCCGATAGACAGCGGGAGCGGGCATGTGTTCGGGCCCAGGCCGCTAAGATCAGCATGGCCCATCGGGAGCCTCACCTTGGAACCTAGACGAGGAACCTATACGAGGAAGACGGGGAGTGCTGCAGCGAGGAGGGGGAGGAGGACGAGGGCAGCGGCGCGCCGCCGCCCCCCGCTGGCGGTGAAGCAGCGGTACGAGGCGACGTTCTCGTCCGCCAGGTTGGTGGTGAGGCGCTCAGTCTCAGCGACCGTCGAGTTGGCGGGCAGGCGGCAGAACCAGTAGTCGTCGTTCTTGCCGTCCTTTGGTGCGAGGCTCGGCGCGCCGCCCACCGCGCTGCACTCCTGCGCGGCGTTGCGGCTGAAGTTGGTGAGGATGCACCCCGCCGCGGGGTAGCCGAAGGCTTGGAGGAGCCCGTTGTACTGGTCGCTGGAGAGCTTGAGGGCCTTGTCTGCCATGCGGGGCAGATGTGAGAGAGGAGGGTTGCGAAGATGGGACGAGGTCAAGGACGATGAGAGTAGAGAAGACACGAAGAGAGAAGCGAAGGGGACAAGAGCTGACCAGACCCGTGTCTGCCGCGCATATAGACACCGGCTGCGACAGGTAGCAGGTAGTACCTGATGGCGTCGGCGGTGGCTGAGGCATCCTCGGGGCCAGCTGGGGCCTGCGGGGTCGTACGGGATGCTAAGCTCACGGGCCGGTGGGAATGGACGTAACCCATGCCTTGGCCACCCCAGATTTTCGCGCTGGACCTGGGCAGGCCCGGCCCACTTGACTGGGACGTGCACGTCATGCGCGGGCTGCTGAGCTGATGGGTTCTGGTATGCAGCATTGAGATCAGAGGAACGGTGAGACCCCAACGCCCGGGACGGAACGAGGATTGAATTTCGCGTGCCGGTCCGCCCTTGGCACGGTGTGGGTTCCGGGTCCAGGCCCGCGGGATCGAGACAAGCATAGGCTCATCAATATGCGTCCCTCTGTCCCTGTTCTAGACGCCTGGAGGGTCTGGGCTGGCGGCTGGCCGGTCTTGTGCTCAACCTTGCAATCCTTGCTCGTGGCCATGCCCTGGCTGCGCCGGGTGCCAGCTGCGCCGGGCAGCCTGCTGCGCGCTTGGCTGCTGGAATCTTGGCTGTCGGAATGCAATGTCCCGCGTTCGAGCCAGCAACTCGCGATTGCTTTCCATGGTTGCATTTTTACATACTGCTGGTCTGATACTACTACCGACAACATAGCTCTTAGAGCTTGGACGAGAAGGCGATGGAAGCACCGCCGTCAATGACAACACCAGTGCCCGTGCAGTGGGCGCCGGCGCGCGAGGAGAAGTAGAGGGCGAGGCCGCCAATGTCCTCGGGGGTGCCGACACGGCCGGTGGGCTGGTGGCCCTCGAGGAGGTCGCGGTTGTTCTCGAGGCCGAACGCGGTCATGCGCGAGGGGAAGACGCCGGGGCAGATGGCGTTGACAATGACGTGGTCCTTGGCGAGCGAGGCGGCGAGCACGCGGGTAAGGTGCAGCGACGCGGCCTTGGACGGCTGGTACGAGTAGGTGCCGTGGCCCTTGGCGGAGAGCGAGCCCTCGGCGAGGGGCGAGATGGCGGCGGTCGACGCAATGTTGATGACGGACGCGGGGTTGAGGTTGTTCTTGCCGGCCTTGAGGAGGTCAAGGAGGCCGACGGTGAGGTAGAACTGCGACTTGACGTTGAGGGCAAAGACCTTGTCCCACCCGCTGGCCTCGGGGAAGTCGGCCATGGGCGCGCCCCAGGTGAGGCCCGAGTTGTTGACGAGGATGTCGAGGCGCTGCTCGCGCTTCTTGATCTCGGCGGCGAGGGCGTCGCACCCGGCCTTGTTGGCCACGTCGGCCTGGATGGGGTGGCACGAGCCGCCCGAGTCCTTGCCGAGCTGCGAGAGCTGCGCAGCGACACGCTCGAGGTCGGCGAGCTTGCGCGACGCAATGTACACCTTCGCACCGTTCCGGACGTAGGTGGCCGCGATCTTTCATCAGCACACCGTCGCCAGACGCGTTCTCACCATCTTGCCGATGCCCGTGGCGCCCCCGGTAACCAGGGCCACGCGGCCGCGCAGGTTGAAGAGCGTGTCGATGCCAAGCTCGGGCATGACCTCGGGGGCAGCGTCCTTGGGCATGGTGGTGGTGTGGGAGGTGTGGGGTGAGAGGGAGAGCTTGGCGTCAATTGTCGCGCCGTGAAACATGCGTGAGACCCGCAGGGTTAGCTGTACTCACTGTGAAGTGGTGAGCGGGAGCCGGAGCTGAGAATGAGCGACGAGGAGGGTGTGGATGGTGACAACAGTGGACTAAAGTATGAGAGTTGGGGAGGTGCCCACCCCCGGCCCCCGGTTATACGTCATACCCACCCAACCGGTTAGGCGGTGATGGCCGAACCGGCATTATTTCGACTTTCGGAGCTAATGCGCCAGTCCGCGCCCGTTTACCACGCCCAAACGTGGCCTCATCGATCGCTCAGAGCAGCGAGGACGGGGCATGAGAAACACGAAGAAGACCCCCGCCGATGTCAAGGGCATGCACATCTTTGTGAGGGGCTGGCTCCCAGCTCCCATTGCTTTCAAGACTGGTGGAGTGACAGGATGGTCTTGGCCCAGTGTTAATCGCCGAGAGTGCGGTTTCTCGGCGTCTCGTGGTTCAAAGGCCCTTCTTGACTAAGCCCCCCACAACGTTCTCGCCATCGGACTCGCGCGATCTTGATGTCGGCACGCGCTAACGTCGAAGCTCACGTGCGCCTGCTCACTCCAAGAAGTCAAGAAGACGTGATCCATACCTCCGCTAACTAGACATCCCAACAACGGCACCACCTGCTCACAACCCACACGCTGACTAACCAAACTACCCCAACCCATTACCTCCCGCAGCTACCCAGCCACCTAAACCGAACCCGAGTTGTCGGCACAAGTCCACGCAGCGGTACCGCCGTACAGGGCGTACGAGTTCTTGATGTCGACGATGGAGCCGTAGGTGCCCGACACCATGAGGAACATACCGGCGACGATGACAAAGGTGCTCCACACGGCGCCGAGGTACCACTTGGTGGAGCGCTCGTCGTTGCGGTGGAGGTAGAGCCACATGCAGCCCATGGGCTGGAAGCACATGAGGGTGCCGAGGAGGGCGCCGACGAGGGAGACGAGGCCGCCGAAGACGGGCACGGCCGACGCGATGATGTACGCGATGATGGTGCAGGCAAAGACGCAGCCGAGCCAGTACACCCAGTGGGTGATGCTGTTGCAGGTGAGGTGCTCGGAGCCGCGGAGGAGGCGGACAAAGATCTGCTTGGCGGGCAGGTGGGTGACGAGGCAGACGGTCGACACGAGGCCAGGGATGGCGAGGCCGTAGCACACCTTCTTCATGAGCGCGCCGGCCGACCCGAGGGCCGGCGAGGCAACGTAGGCACCGCAGAAGTAGTACACGACGATGCCGATGGCGAGGTAGACGCAGGTGATGAGCGTCTGGCACGTAATCAGGGCGCGGGTGTAGTGGCGGGGCTCGCGCATCTCGGAGACGATGGAGAAGAACGCGGGCGTGCCGGCGTACGAGAAGACGAGGGTGCCGATCGCCGAGATGGCGGACGTGAAGCTCGGGCTGCCGAAGAGCTTGATCTCGGGCTCCCACTCGCCCGTCTGGGGCGCGGCGGACGGGCGGTCCTGGATGCCGACCGAGATAGTGAGGGTGAGGATGGAGACGACGATGGAGACGACGCCCACCCAGGCGAGCCACGAGATCTTGCCGAGGGTGCGGATCGAGGCGAGGGACATCGCGACGATGGCGGCGACCGCGACGAAGACGGCGGTGCACGCGCCGTGCGTGGACACGGCGTTGAGGGCGGTCGAGAGACCGAGCATGGCCGAGCCGGACACGGCGATCCAGAAGAGCGTGTACGCAAAGTTCATGATCTCGTACCCGAAGCGGCCGAAGATGCGGTTCATGACGTCGGCAATGTCGTATGTGTCGGGGTGCGCGAGCTTCCACTGGCCGACAATGTAGTCGGACCAGGTGGTGATGGCGGCGATGACGATGAGGCAGATGACACCGGGAATCATGCCGAGGGTGTCGAACACCGCGGGCATGGAGAGGACGCCGAGGCCCATCTGCGTCTTCATCATGAGGACGGACGTGCCGAGCCACCCGACCTGGTTGTCAGCGTGGTCTTGCAAGGCCTTACCGAGCGGTAGTTGGGCCCCTTCTCGGTGATGGCGCCGAACACCTCGTCGGTCACGACGGCGTGCTTCGAGCCCAGGACCTCGACATCGTAGTCGGCGTTGTCGCTCGCGTCGACCTCGCGCACTTGCTTCTCGCTCTTGCCAAAGCCCATTGTGAGAGTCAGTTCCGCGGGGAATGCTCAGCGGTGCAGCCCCTCTTTTAAAAGTCTGCGGCGGACAGCGCTGGCCCATGGGGCCAAGAGCCGCTCCGCGCCGTTCTGCCCCTCATCCTGCTTGATTGGTCCCTGTGAAGACGAGGAGAGGGACGAAGAGGAGTGCGATGGTGACTCGAACACCGGTTTCGCTTTGCGTCGGATTTCCCGCCGTTCAGGGCGAGATTATGATAATCCTGAAGTTTATCTCAGGTACACATCGCTTCGACATGCCTCATTTTTCCGACGCTGTCGCTCCTCTCTACTGATGGTCTCTGCCGCTGCCGCAGTGGCTGACGTGAAAATCCTCCTCCTCCCCCTGCGCGTAGAGCGAGAGCGAGGGATATCGCGCGAGTAGACGGGGAGAGTGGGCGCGTACTCCAGCCCCTCACTGATCAAGCACGCCAGCCGACAGTTGCCTACGGAAGTTGGACGGGCCCTTGCAAAACTACCCGGCACGCCGTCTTCGGATTCCATGCCACCTGTGCACCTGTCTGGACACCTGATACCTGCGTCGTGCAGTCCCTGGACCCATTCGCCTGGAGCAGCCAGCGCCGCCCGCCGATTCGTCGATGACGCGCCACCCCGCCGGCACGCCGCCAAGCAGCGGTGTCGCGGCCCGCCAAGCCCCAACCCGGCCGGGAAAACGTCTGGGCACATCTCCGCGGCCAGATCGCACCAGCTCGACCGCGTCTTCCCCGGATTCAGAGCTGTTTTCTGCACGGAAATCACAATGCTGATATCCTCAAGCTGGGGAAGTGGGCATGCATCTGGGCCCTCCGGGGCGGTCCAATGGTGCATGGTCGCGAGGAGGGGCTGGGGCCCATCGTTGACGAGGGGAGCCACGCCGCCGTCGGGGACGCTCGGCTGGAGCCGACGTGGCGGTCTCAGGCGCGTCCGCCACTCGCCCAGGCCCCCGCCACTGGCTCAGGCCTCGTCCGCCAGTACCCGAAGCCCGACGCCCGAAGCGATGGAAGGCGAGTGAGAGGGGGAAGAGAACGCCCCCGGGTGATCTGCGGCTGCCACCTATTCAGCAGCGCATCAGCTGGCGTCCAGACATTGGCCGCCTCGATGAGGCCGTGCGGCGGGGCAAGCGTCGAATCTCCGGCCAGCGGGCGAGTGGAGAGGATGGCGATGCTACTGGCATCTGCCGTCGGCAGCGAGCCCACGAGCCCAATTCAGCTACCAAACCTCCGCGGCAATGCACACTGGAGATAACGATACATGGTGATTCTATGCTATTGGGTGGAGCCAAGAGTGAGGTGTTGATGTAGATTTGCAGAGTTTGATGTTGACGTGATGGAGGCCTATGGAAGCAAGTGAGACGACCTCGACTCTGGAAGACAAGGCTTAGTTGGGGAAGAAAATACCCACGATGCCGCCACACGCGATTGTTACGCCAGTGTACACGAGCACAGCGCCAAAGTTGGTGCTGCCGTACGCGCCGGCCGCGCCGCGGAACACGCCGGTGCGGAGTAGCTTGGTGGAGATGGGGCCCGAGGTGAGGTTGCCCACGCCGCGCAACACGGCGTACAGGGAGAAGATGTACGTGTTCATGTGGGGGCCGCGGTCCTCTGCGTGTCAGCTGATTCTTGCGACCGCACCAAGACTCACTGCACGTCCGCGTGATGAGCTTGGACCAGAGAGACACGAAGGAGAGCGCGCTGAAGCCCCACAGGACGCTGAAGGCGACGAGCATGCCCGAGCTCGTGCCCAGGCCCCAGAGGATGAACACGGAGATGGCGGCGAGCGCGCAGTTCCCAAACACCACCACGCGGCCGGGCCATCGGTCCGAGATCCACCCCATGAGGATGTTGGAGGGGACCGAGACGGCGTTCATGATGGCCACAAGGGACGTGCCGTCCGGGCGCTTGGCGCCGACGGTCGCGGCGAACGCTGCCGTCAGCTACGTTTCTCTCTCGGGCTCACTGGGAATCCACAGGGTGGGGTTAAAGTTGCCCAAGCTGGTGAGGAGGAGCGCGGCCATGCCGAGCCAGAACGCGCTGGTCTTGAGCACGCCCCAGTCAAAGTTGGCGCGCGGGAGGGCGTGCGTCGCGCCCTTGGCGGGGAGGGGCACGCGGCGCTTGATGAACATAAGCGCGACGGCGTTCATGAGGAAGAACGCGAGGCCGAGCGACACCATCGCCGCGCGGTACCCGAAGCGGCTGAGGAGGCCGCCCACGACGAGCGGGAAGATGGTGCCGCCGATGCCCGTGCCGGCGAAGAGGATGCCAGACGCGAGCCCGCGCCGCTCGACGAACCACTCGTACATCAGCGTCGCGCAGGGGAGGTACAGCGCCCCCGCGAAGGGGTAGAGGCACCCGATGGTCGCGACGAGGTGGCTGGCCTTGGTGACGAAGCCCGCGGCGATGATGGACGCCGAGGCGACGAGCAGGCCCACGGCCTGGATCAGCTGCCGCTGGCGCGGGAACGTGGTGAAGAGGCTTTCGTCAGCGCCGCCTTGATTTGACTTACGGGCCGAGCAGCGCCGTGCTCATGAACATGAGACCGGTCTGCAGCGTCGCCGCGAGGGTGAGCGTGCTCTCGTCCTCGGGGAACATCTCCGTGTGCCAGTACGCGTGCAGGACGCCGACGGTGTACGGCAGCCCCCAAACCCAGGTCTCGACGAGCGTCGCGGCCGCGAGGAACTGCCATGCGTGCCGCCCCTTGTCCGGCGGGTGGAGGAGCGGCGTGACGTGCTCTCCGCCGCTGCCGTCGCCGAGCACCGCGTCGAGGTTGTGCAGCGACAGCGCGTCCTGCGACATGCCCGGCGTCTCGGGGAGGCTGGGGCCGGGCTCGGCGCGTGCAAACAGGTCCGGGTCGCTGTTGCGCAGCTTGCCGTCGTTGTAGACTGGGCGCATGCGCTGCAGCTCTATGCTCTGCGTGTATGTGTACGTTTCTGTCGACATGGTTGTGGAGAGCTCTAGACGAGCGGAGTTGGACAGCTCTACACGAGCAGAGTTGGAGAAGTAGGATGCATGATTAGGCCGAGGTCGAGGCCGAGATTGACTTCGGAGCCTGCCCGGCAACTTTTGACTCGAACGGGAGCGCGTGAGTACGGCTGAGCCTGTTGCCCGCCTGGGAGCCACGGTTGCTGGTGCGGGCAAGACGTGATGTGATCAGCAGTCGGCCTGAGCCGGCGAATGCCGGGCGGCATCTCCGGAATCTCCGATGTAGATTGCAGGCACGGGCGGATCTTGCGCTGACGTTGACTGGCGGTGACAACCTGTTTGCATGGAATCTGCGTATGCTCTTCTGATGACTCGACCTCGCTTCTGAACACTACAGCGTGAACCGGTACTTGGCCTCGATCTGGACCCGCGTCGGGCCGTTGGGGCCGAGGTTCTCGCCGCGGTCGAGGCGCGCGTTCTGGCGGCGGAGGTACCACCGCGTCAGGAGGGTGAGGAGGATGACGAGCACGCTGGCGGCGAGGTTGACGCTGAACGCGAGGATGTAGCGTGGCGCCTTGTAGAGGTAGCCTGGGGTCAGCTATATCTTGAGGGGTACGCACTGGTCCAGATGTTGGCGCTGTTGGCAAACGAGTTGATCATGGCGATCGCGATTGCGCGCTTGATGTCCGGCCCGACGACGGACGTGCTGATCCACGAGAGGAGGACGATGGTCGCGCTGTAGAACGAGCCCGGCATGAGCATCATGGCAAAGTAGCGGGCTGCGACGTTTGTGGTGGCGAGCGCGATGATGTTGGCGAGGATCGTCACGCTCATCGCGCAGACGGTGTGCCAGGTCCGGTCGTGGCGCTTGTCCGAGGACCAGCCGACGACGACGAGGCAGATGATGCACAGGAGGTACGGCGGGGCCGTGATGCACAGCGTGACCGTGCGGCTGAAGCCGAGCGAGTTGACCACGCTGGTGTCAGCTTAGCCCAAAGTGCCAGCTTACATGGGGAAGAAGTTGGTGACGGCTGCCGCGACCCAGCAGCACCAGAGCGTGAAGCCGAGAAGGTACACCGCCGGGTCCGTGAGGGACAGCTTGAACGCAGTACCCGTCGTCATCTCCTTGGTGCCGTCCTGCGTCCCCTTGTCCATCTCGAGGCGGTACAGCACCCGGTCGCGCTCCTGCTGGTCGAGCCACCGCATCGTGGCGGGCTTGTTGGGCATGTAGAGCGCAAAGATGATCGCGAACCCGACCGTCATGGCACCCTCGACGATGAACAGCCAGCGCCATCCCTCGAGCCCGTGCGCCCCGTCCAGCTGGAGGCACGCGAGGGCGAAGAGGCCGCCGAACGCGTTACCGATCTGCGAGCCAGAGTACAGGATGGCGGTGCGCAGCGCGAGCTGCTGGCGCGTGTAGAAGAGCGAGAGGAGGTAGATGGCGCCGGGGAAGAACGCGGCCTCGGTGAAACCCAGCATAAGACGGCAGACCACGAGGCCCTCAAAGCTCTGCACGGCGCCGGTGCACGCCGAGACGGTGCCCCACATTGCGCACCAGCAGCAGATGTACAGACTGGGCTTGGAGACGCGCCCAGCCATCATGTTCGAGGGAACCTGCAGCGAAACTGGATCAGCGGGGCAGAGGAGGCGGCTCACTGTAACCGGCAAACAGCACAGCAACGCAGGTCGCGAACTGGCTCTCGCTCATGTTCAGGTCGACTGTGAGGCCGCCGATCTTGGCTGTCGAGACATTCTGCCGGTCCTGCCGTTAGCTTGGACGCGTGGTGACGCACGAGGTAGTTGAGGACGTAGAGGGCCATCAGCGTCGGCATGAGGAGGATGTCGATCTTGCGCGTCGCCTTCCGGTCGACGGCGGCGAGCTCGGCCTCGCTCAGCCCCACCAGCGACTCGGGGTACTTGACGGCGAGGTGGCGGTCGACGCCGTCGTCGATATCGTGCACCGTCTCATCGACGCCCTCGATGTGCTTGATCGACCCCTTGTCAGAGTCAGACTTGGACATTGCGGTGGGTAGGAGTGGGGATGGAGGGGGAGGGGGGAGGGGGGAAGCGCAAACAGATGCGAGGGGAGACCTTATGCTTGCCGCTACGTCGGCAAAGTCGTCTGGAGCAAAGACGTACCGCGCCGGACTTTACTGCCCCGTAGCTCGAACCCGCTCCGGGAACCAGAGGTTGCGTCTCCTGGTCGCCGGTGGGCATCATTGCAGGCGCCAGGCTCGGTCGCTGCGGTCGGACCTGGCTGGAGGAAAGAGAGGTGGTGAGCGCGTCAGTTCAACAAGCGGATAAAGCAGTCACACTAACGCGCCCAGGGCCTCTTGTGGGGCGTGGCGGGGCGCCCTGGGGCCGGCATCTCGGCAGAGTGTGAACACGAGATCAGCTGATCTGCGCGAACCCTGTTGTCACCCACATTCTCCACACCAGTGTCGGCGAGGGACGGTTCGGGGCGGGACAGCGCGGTTGGGCGGCAATCTCGGTCGGCGACATACGCGATACGATGCGACAGGGTCGACGCGGAAAGGCCGGTGACGATTGGCAGCATTGTGCCTAACACGGGCCGCGTGTACAGTAGCCATGTCCTCAACACACATGGGCGCCGGCGTTTGCAGCGTGTTGGAGAGTCGCAATGAGGTTCTTGACATGCATCTTTACTCGTACACTACTTGCTCTGCTTGTCCTTGGGGGTGAGTGCGAATGTAAACTTGGTCTTCTCGGCGTTGAGGAGGAACTGCTTCTGCGGAGGTGGCCCGCACGCCGCGGTCCCGAGGCCGTTGAGCGCATGGTCGATGTTGACCCACACGTTGGCGCCGGGGACGAGGTCGACGGTGTGCTTGGCGGCAGCGAGCTCGGCGCTCGTCCACCGCTTGACCCCGAGGTTGAAGTCGCCAGCGATGGTGAGGCCGCCCTCCGCGCCGGAGAGGGTGGCGCGACGCACGCCAGTGCGGTTCCCGTTCTCCTGGGGGTAGACGTAGGGCGTCTGCCAGTCATCGATGCTGCTCTGGAAGGCGCTGAGGCGCTGTGCCTTGTGCGAGTCGGGGTACGCCTCGCCTGGGCCCATGCCGAACCACTCGACGTTCTCCAGCGGCTTGGGGAGGCCGAGGAGGAAGCCGAGGCGCGGGAGCGGGGCGGGGAACTCGCCCTCGGGCGTGATGTCCACGCTCACGTGCAGCGCCTTGCCGTCCGACGTGTAGGTGTACTCGGTGCGCAGGGCGCGGCCCGTGTCCCACGCCGCGACACGCGTGTTCACGATCACGGACGTCTCGGTGACCTCGACGCTGTCGGTGCGGTGCTTCATGCGGTCAAAGCCCGCCTCGCGCCATTTCGGGAGATAGCACACGTCGTTGTCCGTCGGTGCGCGCCAGATGTCGAGCTTTGCCCAGGTCACGCGCTGCCCGCCCAGCTGTGTCAACTGGCCGTCCTCCAAGCGGATGTGCGCGGGGCCGAGCACGATCGTGCCCTCGTGCACCTCGGGCGTGGTGGTCGCCTCCACAGCAGCGATCTGGGGCGCGGTGCCAACCGGAACCTGGCCCCACGCGATCTCGTGACCCGCCTCGGCCCAGGCCGTCGCCTCCTTGAGCCGGGCAGAGATGGTGAACACCGCCTCGCCGTCCGCCTTCCGGTCCGGGAGGGACGTGGTGCCAGTCTCGCCAGACTTGATTGGCGCAACGTCGAGGGTGCCCTGCTCCACGAGCTTGCCGTCGCTCTCGAGCCGCCAGGTGAACTCGAGAGCCGACGTGTCCGCAAAGTCGTGCCGGTTCAGGATGGACAACTTGCCGTCCTTGGCTGTGATGTCGAGCGGCGCGATGACCTTCTTGAACTCGATCAGGCTCGGCGACGGCTTGCGGTTGGGGAACAAAAGGCCGTCGCAGACGAAATTACCGTCGTGGATCTCTTCGCCAAAGTCGCCGCCGTACGCGTAGTACTCCCGCCCGTCCTCGGTGCGCTGGAGGATGCCGTGGTCGATCCACTCCCAGATGAACCCGCCCTGCGTGCGCGGGTACTTGTTGAAGACGTCCTGGTACTCGCTGAGGCCACCGCCGTTGCCCATCGCGTGCCCGTACTCGCACTGGATGAAGGGCATGGCGCGGCGCTTGGCGTCGAGCTCCTTGTCGTTCAGCTGCTCCTCCGAGTAGAGCATGTGGCCCATCCAGTCGATCTCGTCCTCGGCCACCTCCTCGCCCTTGCCGATCTTCTCGCACAGCTCCTGCGACGCGTACATCCGCGAGAAGATGTCGACATACTGCCCCCTCAGGTCGCGCTCGTAGTGGATGGGCCGCGAGTCGCGCTTGCGGATGGCCTCGGCCATGCGGCCGATGTTGGGTCCGAAGCCGGCCTCGTTACCGAGCGACCAGATCACGACCGACGGGTGGTTCTTGTCGCGCTCGAACATGCGCTCCGTGCGGTTGACCAGGTTCTCGGTCCACATGTCCTCCACCGCCGGGCTCCCCTTCCACTTGACTCTCTCGAAGCCGTGGGTCTCGTAGTCGCCCTCGTCGATCACCCACAGCCCATACTCGTCGCAGAGGCCGAGGAACGCGGGGTGCGGTGGGTAGTGCGAGCAGCGCACTGCGTTGATGTTGTGCGTCTTCATCAGGATGATGTCCTGCCGCATCGTCTCGAGGTCGAGGGACCGCCCCTTCTCTGGGTGGAACTCGTGGCGGTTGACTCCGCGGAACAGGATGCGCCGTCCATTGACCTTCACCTGCGCGTCCTCGATCTTGACGCTCCGGAATCCGATCTTGAACGGTACCACCTCGCCGTCGGCACCCGTGTCCAGCTCGGCCTCGTACAGGCGGGGAATCTCGGCCGACCACGGCTCGACCTTGGGGAGGTGCAGCGGCTCGCCTGTGGGGATCTCGAGGTTGAGTTCGGGCACGCGCACCGTTCCGCCTGGCGTGCACTCCACCATGAGCTTGCCGGAGCCGTCCGTGTGGTCGTAGTCGGCGTGAACGAAATAGTCCTGCACGGCCTTGGGTGGGCGGTGGATGAGGGTCACGTCGCGGAAGATGCCTGGCAGCCACCACTGGTCCTGGTCCTCGACGTATGTCGCCGCGCTCCACTGGTGGACCTGGACCGCGAGGACGTTGTGCCCCTGCACCGGCGCGTCGAACTCGGTGGGGAGGCGCGAGCCGGACGTCGTTCCAAGCTCGGTGCCGTTGAGCCAGACCTTGGCCCACGACTCGATGCCGTCGAAGCGGAGGATGGTCTGCCGTCAGCTCCTGCACTTTCCCTCGCTTACCTTGCCACTGGTGGGCCACTCGGAGGGAAGGTCAAACTCGAGGCGGTACAGTCCCGTCGGGTTCTCGGTGGGCACGAACGGCGGGTCGACGGGGAACGGATACCGGATGTTCTGGTAGGCGGGCAGACCGTACTTGCCGTCCTGGAGTACCCATGTGCTGGGGACGGGGATGGTCTCCCAGTCGCCGTCCGCAAACTCGGGCTGCTCGAACTCGGCGGTCGCAGCACTCCGCGCCGCCGTGTGCTCGAACGCAAACTTCCAGTCGCCGTTCAGGCTCTTGTGCGCGGCGTTGGACGGCGCGTACGCGCGCGGAGGAAGGGCGCCGCGCCACGGCTTGGGGTCCTCGTGCTCGCCTGGGTGGATGGTGTACTTGGGCATGGTGGTGGGGATGTGCCGTGGGGCTATGCGGGGGAGGCTCTTATCACGGTCGAGGCCGATGGCAGGGGTTGATGGATGTGGTGGACGTCGTGGACCATGTGAGGAAGGAGGTGAATGATCATGTTGGCACTAGACATTCTAGTGAATGCAAATGGTGGTGACGTTGAACGGGAATGTTGATGCACCGAACGGGAATCCTCCACTTGATCTGCTTCCGTCACTACGATCCATCTGTACAAGTGCAACAGGACACCAGCTACAGCAGGACAACCGCGTCGACATGGTCGGCGAGCGCGCCGTCGCATGCGGTACATTGGCATTGCCGGTCACCACGCGGTGCAGTAGCGCGGGGGAGTGGAAGAAACGGCGATCATGCCGACCCTCCGAAGTCAGATGATAACCGGACCAACTGAGCCTACCCTACTTCACAATCCACCCCGATAACATTGCATTCGGGTCGGCTCGGCGCCAGCGGAAGAACTCATAGGCCCGACACTTCCTGGCGCCCCATCGCGCGCTGTCAACGGTTGCGGTGGCAATGTAGCGCGTTGCAGAGGCACTCCAACGTTACAGCGCCACCGGCAGACTCGCCGCCAGAGGGTGCTCCCAAGCAGCCGCAGCAAGCAGGTGATAGTGGCAGATACATCGAGCTGTCGGGCTACCTCCCCACAAGCAAACGTTGGGCCTAGACGAGGGACGATCAGTTTAGAACCGACACCTGGAGTCAGCACGACCTGCAAGCCAACTCACGTCTCGAGCTGGAACGCCACGTCGCCAATGTCCTGGCGCCGCTCCTCAAAGGTCAGCACCCTCACGGCCGCCTCAAGCTCGGCGCTTCTTGCGCCGTAGCTGCAAATCGTGTCGACGATGTACTCCTTGAGCTTGGCGGCGTTGAACGTGGTCCCCGGGCGGCCAAACAGGGCCTGGTCCAGCACCTCGGCGCCGACAAGGGTGAGTTTCAGCGACCCCCCGCGCGACGCCATGGGCTCCACAAATCCATGGAGCACCCCAAGTCCGCCATCCTGTGAGGGCTCGATCGTGTCAAAGCTACCCTCCGCGGGCGTATAGCGAACAATGACCTCGTCGCACCCCTCCATTTCACCCTCAACGCTCATGCTGTCGCTGTTGACATTCATGTCTGGAGGCAGGGCGAAGGTGACGGCGATGGTGCGCGCACCCGGAGCGAGGAGCTCCGAGTCGAGGGTAATCGAGCCCTGGTCGTCCCACTGGAGGCAAGTCACGAACTTGGCGCACTGGAGGGGACACTCGGAACCGTCATCCTCATCGACGTCGGCCCAAAGGTTGCGTACGACATCCACCTCGCGCTCGCGTAGTGGCGGGAAGAGACGCTCCCCATCGTCCTCCCAGATCGAGGCGCGGAAGTCGACGATCCGCGCGTACCGCAGCAGGCGGAGCGGCGAGGGATTGGCGTCCAGGTCGAAGTCTGCCCCGTCTTTTGGTTTGGCCCGGTATCGACGCAGCCGGAATCCGGGGAGAGGACGCCGTCCTTTGCCCTCCACGTTCACGCGGTCACTGAAGTGGTCGATCTCGAGGTGCTCAAAGAGCGCCTTGTCGACGCGCTCGCCGACACTGTGTGAGACTAGGCGGAGCGCGTACTCCGCACGCGTCCGGTGGGCGAGCGTGTCAGCGATCGCGCTGTCGAGAATCCTTTCGAAGATGTGGGGGTAGATGTTGTGGTCGATCATTTGCTGAGGGCTGGTCGCGAGTGGAGAGCTGGAAGCTGTAGAAGTGAGTTGGGAGTGGAGAGGATGGAGGGAATGTGTGAGACACACGCAGCAGCGGGAGCGGAACAGGGGGGGCCAGAGTGAGGACGTAAAGCAGTCACGTGACGTGAGTCACCCATCGTCGGCAGCTCGGCAGACACACCTCTCACTGCCATACGGTCAGCCCAAGCTCACCATCAGACCGACGCGATCCAGGTGCGCGCAGAAAGTGTAGGAGGGGCCCCATGCAGGTGAAGGCGACTTTGATGCTCAACATAATGCCATTCCTCTGATCTAATAAACCCTAGAAAGGGGGCCGCTTCATCCCCAAGCCAGGCTGGGCCAGAGCCTGCCTGACCATCCTTCCGCGACTGCACGTCGCCCGAGCAGTCAACTCTCCTGTCCTAGGAGAACAAGCCTTTGGGCGGTATGGGAATGCCACAGCCTCGATCACTCTTGACTGTGGGTGCCTTGGAAGTGGGCTGGCAGGCGGCAGCTCTGGTCGATCAGGCGACGCGCGACAGCCCTGGTGAGAGACCGGGGTCATTCAGACGAGTCACCGACGCGCTCGAGGGAGGAGGTGCACATAAGCTCTGTCGTAGCCTTCCATTCAAGACGCCACACTAAGAACAATTGAGGATGATCTAAATGATCCGCCACGACATCAGAGACATGCAAACAACCGAGATCGCCGGGGTGTTGCGGGCAATTCACACACACGCCAAGGCGCCCAGCCACGGCGCTGTGGAGTGCCTCTCCACCCTGACATCATGAGACGTTGCGATGACAGAAACGAGCGCTCCCGTGACCGCAGCCAGTGACACCTGACTGCTGGCAGGTGACGCTGGATTGCTTGGGAGGGGAGTGGATCAAGTGGAGCTGAGTGTGGGAGGCTCCATTTGACGCAGGTCCAGGCCTCGTGTTTGGTTCCGCTGATCGAGCCAGATTTGCTTCCGCCAGGCACCACCTCCACCTCCACCGGGTGTTCACCACTGAGGGGCGCAACCTGATATCACCTCGACTTTTCCTGCCAAGTTGCATCGTTGCAGCTCATAAACGCGCCTTGGAAGCAGTGCACAACGATCATGCATTATGTACAACGCCACTCGCGTGGAGTGGAGTGACCTATTGACAAACCATAGGGTATTTTACCGACGTGTACGGTCGACTCTGCTGCAACTCTCCTCCTCGTCTCCTCTACCGCTCTACTCCGGAACCTCGACCGTGTTCGAGTTGTCGGCGCAGCCCCAAGGCTTCGAGCGGTTGGGGTCGTTGATAATGGCAACGATGGCGCCGTAGGTACCGGCAATGGTGAGGAAGATGGCGAGGACGAAGAGGAAACCGTTCCAAGCGAGCATCATCACGTTGCGACGGCCGTTGATGTTGAGCTTCCAGTTGTCGTGGTACCACATCCTAGGTTGTCAGCACTCTGCAATTAGATTTGCCTCACCATGCATATGGCGCCACGCAGACCGAGGGGCCGATGAGGGCACCGACAAGCGAGATGAGGTTGCCGAAGATAGGGATGGCCGAGCCAATGATGTAGGCGACGAGGGTGGAGCCGATGACACACGCGTACCAGGTGATCCAGTGGGTCTTGGTGCTGGACGAGAGGTGGCGAGTGCCGCCGAGGATGCGGACGAAGAAGTACTTGGCGGCAAGGTGCAGGTAGATGCAGACGGTGGCGAGCAGCGCGGGGATGGCAATGCCGTAGGCGACCTTCTTCATGGTGGGGCCAGCGGAGCCGAGGGCGGGGTTGGCGACGTACTTGCCGCAGTAGTAGTAGACGACGATACCGATGACGGCGTAAACGCAGTAGAGGAGGCCCATGGAGATGCACATGGTCTTCTTGTACGAGCGGGGGTCGCGCATCTCAGAAATGATGCCAAAGTAGGTGGGGGTGGCAGCGAACGCGAAGACGATCGAGTTGATGGCCGACATGGCGTTCGAGAAGGGCGGGCTGTTGGTGATCTTGAGGTCCTTGGGCCAGGGGCCGGTGGGGAACTCCTTGGCGGCGAGGTAAGGGCGCTCCTGGACACCAACAGCGATAGTGAGGGTGAGAATGGCGGCCATGATAGAAACGAGGCCGACCCAGCCGATCCACGAGATCTTGCCGAGGGTGCGGAGCTGGGCGAGGCAGAAGCCGCAGATGGCAGCGACGGCAATGAAAATGGCCGTGCAGGCGCCGTGGTGGGTAGCGGTGGACGAGACGGCGTTGAGGGCAGTGCCGATGGCGAGAATGCCCGAGGCCGAGACGAAAATCATGAAAAGGACGAAGGCGAGGCCGAAGTACTCGCGACCAAAGCGGCCGCCGACAACGTAGCCAGCGTCGGCGATGGCGTACACCTCAGGGTGGTTCATCTTGAAGTCACCGATGATGCAGGCGCAGTCTGGCTTGTCAGCAATTGCATCGCGAGGTGGCGCCAAAGGGTGGGCACATGACTGGCGGTGGTCGCAGATGACCGCGAATTTCCGTCACAGCTGGCTAAGCCAGTGCCTCGCCACTTCCCCCACCTCGTTGTAGGGGAGTGGAACGTCACAAGACCTGGGATGCCATGGCTCCCTCCCGACGCCCAGCCACTGCTACTCACACATGATGATGAGGTTGATGACGAGGAGCAAGATGACGCCGGGCACCATGCCGACCTCCATGAAGACGAAAGGAATGGAAAGAACACCAAGACCAATGTTGGCCTTGGTCATCAG
>JAMALN010000594.1:0-24063 GCA_023630115.1 Cutaneotrichosporon sp. PK4640 | reverse complement strand
CGAGGGCGGCCTGGCGCTCCGAAGCCGAGAGGGTGGGGTTCTCTGTGAAGGGCAAGGTGGACAGGCGAGGTAGGCGTTTGGGAGGAGGGACGGCGTCAGCACTCGTTCGCACTCTTGCGCTCGCGCAACTCACGGATGAGGGCGGCGAGCTTGTCGTCCGACTTGAGCTTCTGGCCGAACGACTCGATCTCCTTGGCGAGGCCCTCAAGCTCCTTGGACGACTTCTTGAGCGCCGCAAGGTAGGCCGAGGTCGCGTAGGTGCCGGTCAGCGAGTTGAGCTGAAGGGGCGCCTGTGGGTCAGCGGTGCATCACTTCCTTCGCCTCCCTCCATCCCATCTGCGCGCGCCCTCTCCGCGGGCGGCCAGCCTCCTGCCTCGCTGGGGGCCGAGTACTGCGCCGTCGAGCGCGCGGCGGATCGCGGATTTCGTCGGAGCGATTTGGGGCGGGTGCTCCGGCGCGCGCAGATGGGATTTTTCGGTGGGCGATGGGCGGAGGGGAAGGGGGGAGACAGACCTTGACCGACGAGGCGGTGGCGTAGCCGCGGCGGGCGACGGTGCGGGCGATGGAGGCCATTTTGGTGAGAGTGGTGAGGAGGGTGGTGGAGATGGGGTATACGGTGCTTTGCCTGGCAGCGAACTGATCCGATGCGAGCTGGCGACTGTCCCCACCACCCAGGCGAGGTCCCAGCCAGGGGCCAGTCAGCCAGCCAGCCAGCCAGCGCTCCAGCCAGCCAGAGTCATCCATCACCCTGCCGAGGCCCAAGTCCACCTTCCTCCGCCAGGCGGGGGGGTGCGGTTTCTCCGCCAGTCCGCCAGTGTGGCACTTGGATTCGGGCGCCTACAGAGGAAGGTAGATTGGCGCCCCACTTGCTTGGGGAGCCTGCCCCCTCGGCTTCGCCACGTGAGTCTTGGGGGGGGCTGGATAACATCTTGTAGACCGAAGATGTTGAGCCTGTGGATATTGACAATATTGGAGGATCAGTTCCCAACCGCTCGTGCTCGACATGAGAACCCTGAACCGGACACGGTAGGGCCGTCAGGTGTTGCAGGGAAAAGACAGGAGACCGGACACAAGTCAGGAGACTCAGGAAGGCGTGTATCAGGCACGGATAGAATGACGAGCTCTGGTTGGATTAAAGCGGAAATAGGAGAAACAACAGGTGTCAAAAGACGCCGTAGGGCGTTAGGGAGAGCCAAGGAGGCGCTCCCAGGCGCTCCCAGGCGCTCCCAGGCACTCACCCCTTGTCCTGTCCCAAACACTGGGTCCTCTGCTATCCCACGGTGTGTATCCATAACTTTGTGTACCTGACACTTTGCTCTGGCCTTGGACCGTGTGCCTGTTTTTGATTGCGTTTTTTATTGCGTTACCCCACTTCTGCCTGGTATTCAAACACTCCCTGTTTTTCCCCCCTCTGCGACCCAGCCCCCCCCCCTCCCCCCCCCCCCCCTCCCCTCGCAACGGCGTTCCTCGTTGTTGTTTCTGATTCCGCTCTGTACCTCTGTGTGTGGTGTCTCGGCGTTCAGTTACCACTTGACCCCCCCACCTTGACCTCACCCCACCGCCCACCCATGCCACCCACCCAGCAAGCAGTTTGATTACTTGGTACCTCACCTGAGGCACGCGCTTTCTGCTTTCGCCCTTTTACGCCTTGCCTCGCCTCGCGTCTCCCCCGCCCCCTCCCCCTCCCCCTCCCCTTCCCCCTCTCCCCTCTATCCCAACAGCCGAGCAAGGCCGGCCTCTTGCCAACTCGATTTCCCCTCTGCCGCCGCACCTCACCTTGCAGAACCCACCCAGACTAGGCTCTCACCATCAACCACCGCCGCTACCGAGTCTTCCTCCGACACCTCCGACCCTTGCCTCATCACCGTCCTCGTACTCAAAACTATCCCAAGCCTATATACTTTGGCCCCTCCATCTCTCTTTCAAACTCGCAACTCGCCAACTACTCTTCTTGTGCAAAAAAAAAACAACAAAACAACAACAACACTCACCCTCCCAACACCACACCCAACACCCCCCTGTCCCTCGCATCGTCCTTGCCCCTTCGGTCGTTTTACACCCGCCACCACGCTCGAAGATCGTCATCGCCGTCCCTCTTCACACATCACAACCTCACATCGGCCCAGGCGCACACCCCCTTGTGCACCTTCCCTCCCCCCTTCCCCCCTTCGCAACGCCGTTGAACGCCCAACAGCGTCACCGTCACCGACACCGGTCACTTGCTCGCCGTCATTTTGCAATCTCTGCAACTGCGGCACACCCTCGTCATCTCACACTGCCGCTTAGCCTGCAGCAACCAGCCCAGCCGCCTCCACCCCTCGCCACACGTTCCTCGGCAGTATGAACACGGCGCTGCCCCTCCTCAACCTGTTGCATAACAGCAACTACAACGGCAGCCCATCCTTGGCCGACAACAGCTTTGGTCGCTCCTACGAGTACGCCAACGGCTCGGACGCAGACTCGGCGCAGGGGCAGTCCAACGGCTACAACCCCTCGTACGGCTACCCCTACAACGACGACCTCTCCACCTTTGGCCTCTCGGTTCACGACCAGTACGGCTCGCGGCCCAACAGCTCGGGGCAGCCCCCAAGCAACGGCGGCTACCCCAACCTCGTCGGCCCAGACTTTACGTCGCACCAGCAGCACGCGTACCGCAACGATAACGGTCACCATGGTCAGCACTCGCACCACAACGGGACCGCGAACGGCGACGCTGCGCGCTATCTCGACCTCGATCTGAACCAGCCCGGGCCATCGAGCTACCGTCACTCGAGCGGCGACATCTATGCGCAGTCGGAAGCTTCCCAGGAGGGCGGAGCGACACATTCCGTCGTCGACTCGTCGCGGGACGACCACGACAGCAAAGCGGCGAACGGATCGCCGGAGGGCGCTGCGCCCACTGAGGGCGCCGAAGCCGACAACGAGGAGCCGCTCTACGTCAACGCAAAGCAGTACCACCGCATATTGAAGCGGCGTATGGCGCGCGCACGCCTCGAGGAGCTCAACCGCCTAGTCCGCTCGCGCAAGGTGAGCTCTCTCTCAACCTTGTTTTTGTCACTGTTGCTAACCCCCAGCCCTACTTGCACGAGTCCCGACACCGTCACGCCTGCTCGCGCCCCCGTGGCAAGGGCGGACGCTTCCTCACGGCCGACGAGATCGAGCAGCTCAAGAGGGAAGAGGCCGCCAAGCAGGACAGCGGCTCGACCAGTGCAGACGGCGACGCGCCGAGCGGAAGCGTGTCTGGCGAGGGCGAGGGCAGCGGTGTGTCCGATGGCTCGCCTGCTCAGCCATGAGCAAGGCACGCGGGGCAACGGGCGTAATGGATGCGGACGAGTCGGCACGCGCGAGTCACGCGCCAGAGAGTGCGCATGCTCTCAAGCAGCCGAGCCACGTCTTCAACAGGGTTCGCCATCTCAACGTTCGCCAGGGAACGACGCCGCCTCGCCGATCACGAACGCAACGATCCCTTTTCCACTCTTCCATAGACAAAGTCCACCGGGGATGTGTGTACTTCTAGAGCTTGGGGTTTGCTCGCGCAATTGTGGGGGCACGGGCATGTTACCAAATGTGTTGTGTAGCCAGCGTGGGTGCGTGCAGCAAGCGGGCGTACTTTGGTGCATTCCTGCTAGTGGGGTGGAAGCGACGCCGGCGGCGGTGGCGGAGGAGGTTTTGAACGGCCGAATTGGCCGCCGCTTGCCCATCCGGGCAGATCGGCCCGCGGTCGATCACCAATTCCTATTGGCCAATGGGGCAACGGCGGCTCCGGTATCCGTTACCTGCCGAGCCTTTGCGCCTTTGCTTCTGGCGCGAATGCCGACCTGCCTGCCCCTGCCGACTCTGGGACTCTGCGCCTCCTGGCTGCAGCGCTGCAGCTCGAGGCACACACCTCCCGACCTTTCCGCGTGCACAGACGTTGGCACATGTCCACATGGCCACTTCGCCCATATCGATACCTTTCCAACAGCCGACTGGCCAGCCCGAGCCGAACGCGCCCCTCGTGCCCGGCAACCCGACAACAGCCGTGCAGCCGCACTCGGAAGACCGGGGCTGCGCTCGGCGCTGCGCCGATGGGTTGGAGATAACTGGCATGGGTGATTGCTAGAATAGGGGTACAAGATGGCAGATCAGACCCCTTCTGGGGCGCCCTGTTTTCCTCCCCGCGTGCTCGAGGCACCTCGGAATAAGGATGACAAAATGGACTGTCTCATCATTTCTGCCGATGAATCGCTGAATGAGAATGCTGGAGCGTGGACACGTGAGGGTATGGGTGTGCGGGGTACTGGCGTGCGTGGATGCTGGTAAGGGAAGGGGGTGTGCGTGCAGGGGAAGTGCGGGGGCAGGTCGTGGGATGGGAGAAGGCAGTGAGGGACGAGGGACGAGTGACCGCGGAAGGCAGGAACCCGGCGAGTGACGAGATCACCTGTGCGAGGTCACCTTGGCATCGATCGCCTGGTGCCCTTCACGACACGACGGACGCCTACTCGGGCGCGGCGTCGTCCATGCCCTCGTTGGCTGGGTTGTCCGGGTCGTCGGCGGCGTACGAGTAGGTCTCATTCGGGACGGGCGCATCGAACGGGTCAGCTGGCGCCGGGGGTGTCGCCTGGCTCTGGCGCTCCAGGTGACGGCGGAGGTGCTCGCTACGGGGCGGGGGCGCCATCTGGGGGCGGAGGGAAGGCGAGGTGGGTGATGGGGGACGCTTCGAACCCTGGTGTCAGCGGCTGCGTCGCGGATCTCCGCCACCGCCTCAGCGGCGCGTCGTCGAGTCAATATCGTCTGTGCCTGGGCCCCGCATGATCACTCGAGGTCCAGCGGCGACCAACGAACGTCTCCAATGTCCTCCTTGGCGTGCTTCCGCCCCTGGGCTTCCGCTGGAGCTCGGGCAGAGCGGCACTCTCCAACCACCACCTGCTCGCTCCTCAGCCACCCAACGCTCACATCACCACACTCACAGCCATCACAGGCGGCACCTCCTTGCCGTCTGGCCGCTCGATCAGCGCAGAGAGGTTGAGCTCGTTCCACTTGCCCTCCTCCTGCTGGGGCATCATGTTGCCTGCGATCGCGCGCAGGTTGCCGCCCGCGGCCTTCTTGCCCTTCTCCGCGCGCCCGAACGGGTAGCTCGGGTGCAGCTGGGAGGGGAGCACCTCGTCGGCGTCGAGGCGTGGCGGCTCGAGGAAGCCGGGGATGTCGAGGTTCTCGTCGAAGCCCGGCATGACGTGTGCCCACTGCGCGTCGGGCTTCTCGTCCATCAGCAGGGCGAGGATGTAGTCGGACGTCGCGTGGAGGTGCGTGAAGCGGGCGTCCTGGTGTGAGCGGGGTGTGGGGAGCATGGCAGAGGAAGATGAGGCAAGCAGACGATGGTGAACGTGACACCACGAAGGAAGGTATGATGCGAAGCCCAGCTTGGGAGGTGTCGCCCTAGCTGGGGCTCACAGAAAGGCACAGCCCCTCATCCTGCCTGCTGCGGTACCTCGACCACAATCACCTCGCGCTCCCCCTCAACACTCACTGTAATACTTGTAGTCATGGTGATGGAGGCATCAAAGTAGAGATGCAGCCAAAGTTGCTCGCACCAGAAGTCGATGTTGTTTGCGCAAGCGATGACGATGCGCACGCGAGCTTACGTACACTTGGCCTGGTGGAGGTCGCGGATTTCTCCTCCTTCACCAAAGATTTCGGGCCGCCCACGATCATCTCCGCCACCAACAACACGACATGCTCGAGCGCCGCCTCATCTCAGCCGCGTCCGCGCGCCCATTACGCGCCGGCCTGCGATGGTACAGCTCCGAGGCCGAGGGGTCTTCCTCGGGGTCCTACTCCGCCGCCCCATCTCCCTCCGAACCCCCCTCCGATACCCCCTCCGAACCCTCCTCCTCCGCCCCTTCCGAGCCTGGCGCGGCCCCGCGATCAGATCTCCCCCCAGAGGCCGCAAACCTCGACCAGCTGTGGCACAACGCGCTGAGCGCCCCGTGAGTTTCCCCGCTACCCCGTAGCTCGCTGACCCCAGCGCCGCGGCGCTCAAGAAGACGCCCCGCACGTCCAAGGCGCGCTCGCTGCTCGCGACCGCGACCCCCGCCCCGCGCCCCTTCAAGGGCGGGCAGCTGCGGCGCACGCGCCGCGCCGAGGGCCAGACGCCGCACGAGGCGGGCCAGTTCAACAAGACGCTCGGGAGCATCCTCGCGGACCTGGTCAACAAGACGTGGACGGTCGACGGGGACACGTTCGCGGTCCCCGCCGCGGCGCGCGGCAAGAGCCTGAACCACCTGACGGCGGCCCCGGCGGGGTGGGGCAGCTCGCCGCGCGTGGAGGAGGACGACGCGGAGATCACGGCGGCCCTCGACGCGCTCAAGGAGGAGCTGAGCGGCGTCACGACGCCCGGCGAGGCCGTGCAGTGGGCGCTGGCGAACGTGTTTGCGCGGACACAGGAGGACGTGGGGAAGGGCGGGGAGACGCCGCGCGCGCGCTGGCCGCGGACGTATCCCAAGGCGCTGGGCATGCTCATGAAGACGCTGTGGGAGCGGATGAACAGCCCGCACCTCGCCCTCGCGATGTTTGAGCATGCGCGCAGCCTCGGCGTCGACAGCTACCTCGACGGGTGCCAGACGAGCGCGTACAACCAGCTCATCAAGGTGCAGTGGGAGGCGTTCCGGGACCTGAATGCCGTGCTCGCCGCCGTGCAGGAGATGCGCGCGACCGCCCTCCAGTGGGACCGGTACACGGCGGGGTACGTGGGCGCCGTGGTGGAGCGGGCGGGCAAGGAGCTGCTGGACGCGCGGAGCCGCAACGCCCAGCACCGGTGGGGCAGCGAGGCGTACCACACCCTGTCGGCGCTCGAGGACGCGCTGCGCGAGGACCAGCGCCGCGAGCACGACAAGTACGAGCGCCGCACCGACCAGAAGCGTCGCGCGCGGCAGAGCTCGGTCGCCTTCCCGTCGTACTAGACTACACATTTATAGCACACTCCATTCTGCATATGGTACAACAGGGGAAGACACGTCTACTCGCCGCCGCCTTGCAGGCGCGCCTGCGACTGGGAGAAGAGCTTCTCCTGGAGCGCCTGGAGCTCTTCGGGCGTCATGCCGTTCGTGTTGGGCTGGTTGCGCTGGCGGTCCTTCTGGCTCTGCTTGAACTCGCCGTGCGACTCGTCGACCTCGGAGATGAACGTCTCGAAGCCGAGTTGCTGAGGTCAGCACGAGCGAGCGCTCACGAGCGCTGCAGGCGCGAGGGAGCGGGGTTATGCAAGCGAGTGCGGGACGCCATGGGGGAAGACGCGATGAGGGGAAGCCACCAGGAGGTAAAAGAAGGCGCGATGCCTGTGTCTGGGCAGCTGTGCTAACAGGCCCCACAGGTGCCAACCGGCAAGACACTAGTGCGATGGGGTGGATGATGGACAAGTGGACAATGGCCTGGACAATGGCGGCGTCACGGAGCAAGGTGCCGCCGGACCGGACGACACTGTTGATCGCCGGCCCAGCTCCCCTCCTCCTCCATGGGCATCAACAGCCAGCACCCACCTTGAGCGCCTCCAGGACGTGCTCGGGCGAGATGGTCTTCTTGCTGCTCTCCTCGCACACGGTATTGCTCTGCGCCGAGATGAGCTTGATCCATTCTGGCGTCAGCCCACATCTCTACAGCACGCACCGACACAGCAGTCGACGATGATCTCCTTCGTGTCCTTTGCGCACGACAGGTCTTCCGGCAGCATTTCTGCGGTCAGCGAGACAACGGTGACGGAGATGGATGGGTGGGTGGATGGGAGAAGGAGACGCAGCGAGGAGCTCGCACGCACCACTGATCAGCTTGTACACCGTCGCCTTGGGGAGCGTGTGCTCGTCGTCGCCGCCGCCGAAGCCCTCGCGGTCGGACATGGTAGTTGCTGGGTGGATGGGATGGGTGGCGGAGTGTTGACAACGAAGCGGAGGTGACGAAATCCTGACATGTACCTCCACCCAAGTGTCAACAACGAGCCAACTCATCCTTCACCCCCTCCCTCTCAACTTTGCCCCCCTCCCTCTCAACTTTGCCCATAAAAGCGATGGCGACCGCAGGCCGCACCCAGACGGTGCACGGCGGCGACCCGCAGGTGCGTCCCCCCCGGCCACGCTGACCCAGAACCTCGTCGAAAAGGTCATCCGCGCGCGCATCTACGACTCGACATACTGGAAGGAGCACTGCTACACCTTGAACGGTGCGTCCTGCTTGGCGCCGCCACGGCCCGCTCACCCCAGCCGAGACGCTCATCGACAAGGCGATCGCGCTGCACGCCATCGGGGGCGTGTACGAGCGCCAGACGCCCACGCCGTTCATGTGCCTCCTTCTCCGCCTGCTGCAGCTGCAGCCCGAGAAGGAGATCCTGTTCGAGTACCTCCTCGCCGAGGAGTTCAAGTACCTCCGCGCGCTCGCGGTCATGTACATTCGCCTGACGTTCCGGAGCATGGAGGTATACGAGATCCTCGAGCCGCTGATGCGGGACTATAGGAAGCTGCGGTACCGGCAGGTCGGTGAGTCGCCGAGGCAGGCCGAGGCTGGAAGAGGAGCGAGGCTGGAAGAGGCTGGAGAGGAGCGAGGCTGGCCGAGTAGGCCGAGGCGGAGAGCGAGGCTGGGCCGGGCTGAGAGGAAGGCTGGCGACTGCCCACGTTCGGCCTGACTCGCGTACTGTGCTCCGCTGACCCCAGGCGGATACACCCTCACCACATTCGACGAGTTCATCGACGAGCTCCTCACCCAGGACCGGGTGTGCGACATCATCCTCCCGCGCCTGACGCAGCGCGCGGTGCTCGAGGAGACCGAGGGGCTGGCGGCGCGCAAGTCGCTCCTCGAGGACGAGGAGAAGCGGCCGCCGTCGGAGGGAAGCCGCGCGAGCTCGCCCGACCTGCGGCGGGGGCGGAGCAGCTCCCTCTCCTCGGCCGGGTCGCGGGCGCGCTTCGTCTCGCGCTCGCCGTCGCGCTCGGACTCCGGGGACGAGGGCGAGGTGGGCGACACGCGCTTCGTCTCGCGCTCGCCCAGCCTCTCGCCCGACCGGCAGGCGGCGATGCAGGGCGACCGCATCGACGGCGACGTGTAGGGTATAACATGCATGTATCACTATAACTACCTCCGCGGGCCGGCCATGCGCCCCTCGAGCTCGTCGACCTTGGACCCGAGCTTGGTCGTGTTGGTGTCGATCGAGTGGATCGCGCGGAGGTGCGCGCCCAGGATCGCGGAGAGCTGGTTGATCGGGTCCTCGCTCTGCTGGCTGGCGGCGTCCGCGGCGTTGGGCGCGCTCGGCGGCGCGGCGGCGGCCCCCGCGCCGCTCGTCGAGAGCCTGTTCACCTCGTCGATCATGCCCGACAGGTTGCGCGAGATGTCGTCGAGTTGCTTGTTCAGGTCCTCGGCGAGCGCGTACGCCTTCTCCCGCTCCCGGTCGGCCGGCATCTTGGGGGCCAGCGGCTTGCTGTCCTTGTCGCCGAGCGACGAGATCTCGCGCTCGTAGTGGCTCAGCATGGCGTCGAGCTGCTTCTGCTGGTTCTCGATGTAGTCGAGGTTCTTGTCGAGCGTCGACTGGTTGTTCTGCGCCTCCACCACCTGCTGGTGCAGCGCCGCAATCTGGTTGCCGTTCCGCACGAGCACCTTGTCCCACTCTCTAACCTCGCCCGCCTGCTTCTCAAACTCCTTGACCTGCGCCTCGAGGTCCTTGCTCCACGTGTCGACAATGTCGTCGAGCGTCTTGCCGCGCAGGAGGTTGGGCGCCGGCTCGGTCACCTTGGCCTCGCCGCCGGCTGGGGACCCGGGCTTGGCCGCGGGTGTGCCCGCCATGCTTATCGTGACGGCGGGGGTGGCAGCGCCAGTGGCGGGCGCAGTCGCCGGTTTGGAGCCGAACAGGCCGCCCGCGGCGGGAGCGGTCGACGACGACGCCTCGGCCGGCTTCGCGCCAAACAGACCACCAGCAGCGGGTGCGGCAGCGGGGGCAGCAGCAGGGGCCGCAGGCGCCTTGCCCGCCTCGTCCTTCTTCTCCTCGGGCTTGGAGCCAAAGCTCGCGAACAGGCCACCGCCGGCGGCGGGCGCCTTGGGGGCCTCAGGCGCCTTGGCGGGATCCGCAGGCTTGGCACCGAGGCCGGCGAACAGGCCGCCACCGGCAGCAGGCGCAGCAGGTGCAGCGGCAGGCGCAGTGGCGGGGGCAGCAGGGGTAGCGGCACCGGACGCGGGCGTGGCGGCCTTGTTGCCAAAGCTGAAGAGGTTGCCGGCAGGAGCCGCTGCAGGTGCAGCAGGGGCCGCGGCGTCCTTCTTCTCCTCGGGCTTCGCGCCAAACAGGCTTGGCGTGGCGCCGCCCGACGCGGGGGCAGGGGGCTTGCCAAACAGGCCGCCGGCAGCGGGCGCGGCGGGGGTAGTGCTCCCGCTTCCGCCGGCAGGCGTGGCGCCGAACCCACCAAACAGCGACCCACTGGCCGGGGCAGCGGGGGCGTCCTTCTTCTCCTCGGGCTTGGCGCCGAACAGGCCGCCGGCAGCGGGCGCAGCAGCGGGCGTAGCGCTGGCGCCGCCGCCAAACAGGCCGCCGGATGGCGTGGCGCTTCCGCTCGCGGGCGCGGAGGAAGGCTTGGCGCCGATGCCGCCGAAGAGCGATCCTGCGGCCGGTGCGGGGGCGGGGGGGGTGGGGGCCGCGGGAGTGGTGGCCGCGGGGGTGGGGGCCGCGGGGGTGGCGGGCTTGCCGAAGCCGCCGAAGAGGCCGCCAGCGGCAGGAGCCGCGGGCGTCGTGGCGGGAGGGGTCGATGCCGCGGCCGGCGCGCCGAACAGCCCGCCGGCGGGCTTGGCGCCGCCCCCGAAGAGGCCCGTCACGGGGGGCGTGGACGCGGGGGTGGTGGAGCCCGCGGCTGCGGGCGCGCCGAAGAGGGGCTTGGGGGTGTTGGAGCCGCTAGACTGGCCGAAGCCGCCACCGAACAGGCCGCCGCTCGCGGGAGCAGCAGGAGCCGCGGGGGCTGCGGCGCCGGTGGGGTTGGAGGCCGTGCCGCCGAAGGAGAAGGGGCTGGGGCTGGCGGGCTTGGCGGCGCCGCCGAAGCCGAAGCCGCCTGCTGGTGCGGCGGGTGCGGCGGGGGTGGTGGTGCTGCCGCCGCCGAACAGGCCGCCGCTCGGTGCGGCGGGAGTGGAGGCCGCGCCGCCGCCGAACAGTGATCCGCCCGCGGGCGCGCTCCCCGCAGCACCGCCGCCAGACAGCCCGCCCGTGGTCCCCGTGTTCGTGTTCGTGTTGCCGCCGCCGAAGAGCGAGCCGCCTGCACCGCCCGTGGCGTTGGTGTTGGTGTTGGCTGTCGTCAGCTGAGCTCGCGAGGAAGGCTCACCCCCGCCGAAGGAGAAGCCGCCCGCTGCTGGCTGTTAGCGCAGTCGAGTCATCCTAGCTTACGCTTGTTGTTGTTCTGGCCGAAGCCCGCAAAGCCCGACATGGTGGTTGATGTGGATGTTGTTGCGCGAGATGTGACGGCGAGTCGTTGTGTCCAAGATTCTCGGGCGCCTAGGATCCGCTGATGTAGGCAAGGCAGTATGGCACGCCTTTTGGTCGACTGTTGGCCACCCAATTTTGGTTCCGCCGCTCGAATGTGTTCAACTCGCGGCTCGACAACCTCTCATCAACACAACCACAATGGCCTCCGTCGCTGTACGTACAGCTCTGCAGAGGTTAGCTGACCCCAGCCCGTCAACCCGCGCCCGTTCCTCCAGGACCTGACTGGCAAGACCGTGTCCGTCAAGTTGAAGTGGGGCTTGGAGTACCGCGGCTTCCTCGTGTCGACGGACGGGTACTTCAACCTGCAGGTTAGTGCGCGGTGGATGGTGCTTGTGGGGATGGCCTCTCCCAGGACGAGCTGTACGATTGATGCGCCGCTCGCCTGCGTGGCTGTGCAGCGTAGAGAGACTGAGGGCCGCATGTGCGGCTGAAGATCGCCTGGAGAGCCGCTGACAGCAGTTGACAGGCACCGAGGAGATCGAGGACGGCAAGAGCAACGGGCAGCTCGGCGAGGTGTTTATCCGCTGCAACAACGTGCTCTACATCCGGTGAGCTGGCCTCGCCTGAACAAGCTGACAGACAGTGAAGCGAAGGACTAGCGCGCGAGATGGAGAGACCGATGTGACGCGAGACGGCGCCAGAGGCGACGCGTGTTTGTATGGCGTAGGATGCCATGATACCAGCAGCGGGGTTGTGTTGACTGACGCACTGACAGAGGCCCTCTGATAGCCACGATGGTGTGCGGAGACGGCTGGGTTGGTTGTGTAGCAGCCACCGCAAGCTGCCTTCCTCGCAGCTTAGTGAGCAGCTGACGGCCCCGTGAAGCGGCTGGTGCTGCATGGCAGACCTCGTTGCCTCTCTATCGCCTCCTCCGCGCTCTCGCGCAACCCGCTCCCCACCCACCACCCACCGCCACTACCACTACCATTACCATTACCATGCGTACATAGGCCCTATCTACATGCTGTGTCTGCTGCGCGCGCGCGCTCTAGTGAGTCTACATCTAGACGGTGACCTTGGCGAGGGCGTCGGCCAGGTCGTCCGTCTCCTTGTCCGTAACGGGCTTGCCCTTGTCGTCGGCGCCGGCGTCGACGCCGTCGTCCTCGCCAGCCTTGGCCTCGGCGGTAGTGCCCTCTTTCTCGTCCTCCTTCTGCTCCTCGTCCTCGCTGTCCACGTCCTCCTCGCTGTCCTCCTCCTCCTCCTCGCTCTCGGGCTCCTCCATGTCGTCGAGGTCGTCGAGCGCGTCCTCGTGCCCGTGCACGGCGAGCGCCTCGCGCAGCTTGTCGATGCACTCGTCCTCGGCGTCCGCCTGGTTGCCGTTGATCTCGAGCGTCGTCAGGTCCTTGAGGTGCTGCGTAATCGCGACGGCGAGCAGCTCGATCGTGCGCTTGTCAAACTCGCCGTACTGGAGCTTGAGCGTCTCGAGCTTGGGGTTCGAGCCCGCGCCGAGCGAGGTCGCGAGCGCGATGCCGCCCGCCTTGCCGAGCAGGCAGTCGGAGAGGTTGATCTCGCGCAGCTGCGGCCACTTGGTGAGCTGGCGGACGATGGCGCGCGTGCCGCTCCGCGTCGCCGTGTTGTCCTGCAGGTCGAGCACCTCGAGCGTGGGGCACGCCGCGAGGCCCTTGGCGATCGCCGCGATGCCCTCCATGCGGATGCCGTTCTGGGGCATACGCACCTCGCGGAGGCGGCCGTGCGCCTCGAACGCGCGGGCCCACGCGGGCGCCGACCCATTCTCGAGGCGGTTGCGCCCGCACACGAGCACGCGCAGCTGGCTCTCGCGCCCCGCCGCCTTGGCGCGCACGGCGTTCTCGTACAGCGCGTCGGCGACGATCGTGCCGCCCGCAGGGCCCATGCCGTTGTTGTTGAGCTTGAAGACCTGCACCGTGTTGTTCTGCAGGAAGGGGACCATGGCGTCGGCGCAGCGCCCGCCGAACGCGTTGTCGCTGAGGTCGAGCTCAAGCAGCGAGGGCGAGTCGATCAGCGCATCGCACAGCGCACTGAGCGCCTGCGGGATCTCGGTGATCAGGCGGCCCGTGAAGATGTCCGCGAGGTCGACGACCTGACGTCAGTCAAGCAAGGGGGTGGCTTGCCTTGAGGCTCTTCTTCTCTTTGAGGAGCGCGGCGATCGCCTCGCACGCCTCGACGCCGAGCGAGTTGCCGCCAAAGTGCACCTCCTCGACGTCGGTGAGGGCCGCGAGCTCGGAGAGGTAGGGCTCGAGGTCGGCCTTGGTGTTGGCCTTGAGGTTCTTGCCGAGGATGGAGAAGACCTTGCCGCCGTTGGAAGAGGACATTGTGGGCTTTGTCGATGGGAAGAGAGAAGAGTAAGGAGTGAAGGGCAAAAGTTGGGCGGGGAGGTGGCAACGTCTGTCAGTTGGAAAGGTGGGTGCTGGGTGGCGATCTGACAATCCTCACGCGGAATCAGATTGTCACCCACCACGTGCAGATCAGGCACGCCCCGTGCCCAGGCCTCTTGCTGTGATGAAGACAGTGGTGAAGGTGAGCTTGCTCTCCTGCTCCGCTCATGTGAGCGGCCTCGGGTGTAGTTCAAGGCAACCGTAACGCAGAGGTAGTGGAGGTGGAAGTTTGGCATTGCACCATTCTCGGCGCCACCATTCTCCCCCAGCTCGCCATCTACTCTTAACAAGCATGAGCGAGAAGCGGCCACCAACGCCCGAGGCAGATCCCCCGCCGCCGTATCCCCCGCCGCATGACCTCCCCCCGCCGCATGACCTCCCCCCGCCCATGTACACCAAAGAGCCCCGCCCCCGTCGTATCCGGATGCCACATGCCCTCGACGGCCCCATGTCCGCGGCCACCGCGACCGCGGCCCAGCATCGGCCCCAGCGGCGGGCGCTGGCCGCCGAGCTGGGGGAGAAAGTCAGAGACTGCGTGCTCCTGGTGGTCCTGTTCCCGGTTTTGGTGTTGGTCAGGTGCGACGACCGGAGGCTGGCCCGGCGCCATAGGCGGTAGAATGTGAGGGACGGCCGGAGGTGCTAGTCACGAGTTGCTCGTGGGCGTTCAGTAGTGTAACGCGGCACTGATATCTCTTTCAGACCCGTGTCGCCCAAGTTGACCACGCCTGCTCCGATAGCGGTCCAGGCTGTGACCGTAGTGGGCTCGTCCGACGACGATCCCCGACCGAGACGGCGCCGCCATCTCGGCGACCCTCACCCGGGACGCCCAGCTCCGATCCCCCCGCCCCTCTGAGACCTGCCGCGCATCGTACGCCCACCCGCCAATATCTGTCTCCCCCTCGGCGCCCACACCGTGCCCGACCCCGTCAACACGATTTCCACGCCCACACCCATCTTCGACACCACAGCGACGCGGCAGGGAGTGCCGAGCGCAGGGAGCGGAACGCCAACGGGGCAGGTGCGCTGGGCAGGTGCGCTGCGCCCTGCGCAATGGGCCTGGCCTCTCCTGCCGCTCCACGCAATGTACGGATCCTCTATGTGCGGGACGGCCGGGATGACGTTGCGGAGGCTTCCGGCGAAGACACCCAGCCACCGACCAGCCATGTCTGGGCGTCATGAGCTCCACGCGCCCTTGGGCCGCCCGCCCTCGGCCACCCGGCCAACACCCGACTGATCGCGTCGAGCGTATGCAGCCGCCGAGCGAGCGGCGGGAGGAGCTGCTCTGCCTTGGCTGAGTACTGGGCGGAGCTTGGGGTTGGCGAGGGTGCCGAGCCGGCGCGGGGTGCGCGGAACGAAGCCTCCCACTTTAGACAATGGACGACCTCGACATGCCGCTCCGGCTCGGCCATGAGCGACCGGGTCCAGGCTCGGAACACGAGCCCGTCCGCGCGAGCCGACACGCCCGCCCCGTCGCCCTACCTACCCCGTGTACCCTCCCACATTCTTCGCCCCGTCGGCCCCGACTCCCCACCCTCGAGGACCCCTCGCTCCACAGCGCCCCGTCGGCCTCTGACGCCGCAACGCGCGAACACTGTCCGTCGGTGATTCAAGTACTGTGGACCGGCGGCGATGCGGGCCTTCCGAGCTCTGCTGTCCGTCATTCCGGGTGTATCGGGTAGATCGGAGGCTGGATTCGTACCGGCGAGAGCGATGCCAGTGACGAGTTCTTGGCGAGTGGGTGAGGCACGTCAGCGAACGCGTTGGGACTTCATGTCTCTGGATATCAAATTGTCCGCCGCGTGGCTGTCCCCCACCCTCCGTACCCCACCTTGCAGTCGGTGTCTGTCTGCAACACGTCTGCAACAGATCAGCCTTCGATGACGTGAACAGGCCGCCGTGTGGCGTCTGGTTCCCACTGCGCTGCCACAGGCGAGGCGGAGTATGACGGCCGATGCGGATTAGGACTTGCTAATCTAGGAGTCGATCCTAATCCACAATGTTCCGTGAATTCATCCGCTTCGGCCAGGGACGACAACAACTCCCACTCACATCGTCTCCATCTCCCGCCACCATGGCCAGCGAAAGCGCCGTCGGAGGCTGGACGCCCGGCGGGGGCTCCTCCCTCCGTCCGCTAGCGAACACGACGCCTGCTCCGCCGAGGAAGCAGGATGCGGCGGTGAGTACCCCCGTTCGCTTTCCGCCTCGATCTCCCCTGCCCCCTTTCCCACCTGCCCCTCATCCCACCTGCCCCTTCCTCGCCTCCTTCCCCCTCCTCGAGCTCCTCGCCTCCCTTCCCCTCGCCCTCGCCCTCCCCCCGCTTACCCAGCCCCCATACTACGTCCCCGCCGCCGCCGACGACCCCACCTCCAACCGCTACCCGCACACGTCGATGCACTCCGGCGACTCGGACGGGTGCGGCGACCGCGTGCGCGCGGCCGCCGAGTGGATCGACAACCGCATTTGCTGCGGGTGCGAGGGCACGCAGCGCACGAACGAGCTGTGCTCGTACGTCTGTGTGGCGTGTGTCGGCGGGTGTCTGGGCGCGTGTAGTCGGGCGTGTTAGGGGAAGTGGTGCGGGCGCGCGGCTGTGATGGTAGGAGCTGCGGAGGGAGGCGGCTCAGATCCAGAGAGTGAGCGAGTAGGTTCGCTTCCGGGCACGTGTATGTATCACCTAGACACGAGGAGTCGCAGAAGAGTCGTGCGAGGGGCCATTGCACTGCGCACCAGACCCGGCTCTCGCGCCAGGCATGGAAGTGCGAAACACCTCGGATGCGAGTCGAGGCCCCGACCCGACACTGGATGCGGCACAGGCCACAGGACCGGACAACAGCCAAGTATGCATACTCGCGCGGCGGTGCAGCTTGCGCAAACCGAAACGTCGGGGCGAGGATGGCTTGCACCCAAACTCGACACCGCCAGGGCCCACAGCCCCGAACCGGTGCGGTGCCTAGATGGGGAATGCACCGCCTATCCATCCGGGGCGATGCCATCAACACCACTCCGTCCATCCAACTCGGCGCATGAAACGCGCTGTGCGTGCGCGACTACTTGCCCCGAGTCGGGGTGAGATATAAACCGGCCATGGACGATGACCCCCCCCCATCCCTCATCCCCGTCCCTCAACCTCCCGATGCTGGCCCTCCCCAAGCTCGTCATCACCCCGCCCTCGCGCGAGCCCACCCCGCAGCTCCTAATCGCCCCCGCCGACTGGGAGCGCTACCCCGGCATCACGTTCGCCGTCCCGCCCCCGCCGCCCAAGCCCAAACCGTCTCCCCGGGCGCCATCGCACCCACCATCCTACAGGCCGCCCCCGCCGCCGGTCGAGCCGTTCGACCTCCCCACCCCGACGCTCGAGCGGTTCTGGGTCTCGGGCCGCGCACGAGGCGCCGGGTGGGCGCCCGCCGCCGACGCCACCAGCCCGATCCACGACGCCGCGGACGACGCGTACATGGCCGCGTTTGGGGAGAAGGCGCAGTGCTTTGAGTACGACTACTCGGAGGAGAAGGAGGGTGAGAGCAAGGCGGCGGAGAAGTACGCCGCGTTCACGAGCGCGTACGCCCACATCCACGACAGCGGGTGGCGGCAGCGGCAGAGGCGGGGGTCGCGCCCGCCGCCGCCCGTTAGACCGCTCGACCTCCCGGGATCTCCGGGGGGCCGGGCCGCCGAGGACGAGTGCCGGCACGAGGTCAAGCGCCACCGCCGGGGGAATGGGTGGTGGAGCATCGGCAAGTGGTAGAATTGTAGAGTGATGTGTGAGGGCCCGTTGTATACAACTCATGGATATTTGCATTGTGCGTAGTTGGGTGTGGCAGGAGGTTCTGTCGAGTGTGTGTCTGGCGCACCTCGACCCCAATGATCCAAGCTGCAAACAGCGCTTATCGCTCGACCACTCCCTAGCACTGGCCGGCAAACAGGATGCACTCGCCACACGACATCAGACAAACATGCATTATGGTATCAAGTAAACCGGCTGCCCCCTTCCTTTCTCCCCCCCGGTGCTCCACTAACGCTTCTCGCGCAGGAAGTAGAACACGGAGAGCACAAGCATCGCGAGGAAGCCCGCGATCCACGCAAACAGCACGAGGACGTTGCGGTAGTAGTGGCCCTCGCCGAAGCCGAAGAGCGAGTTCATGATCGGCACGGCGGAGATTTCGATCGGCACGCCCTGCAGCACGTCGATGATCATGAGGCCCGAGCCGACCTCGTTGACCGTCAGCGCCTCGAGCATGTACCCCAGGGGCGCGAGGTAGCGGAGCCAGCGGAGCACGGGCGGGATGTTGGAGATGTTGATGAAGAAGCCTTGGGTCAGCACCACCCGAAAATTTCGATCTCGAGACTTCCCATCTCCCGACTCTGCAACGCTTCCTACGCCGCTCCTGCGTCTTCAGACGCTTTCCTGAGCACTCACCGGCAAAAACTAGGTTAAAAAGTAGCCAAGAACTGGATAAAAGAGTCGCCATGGAGGGGTGCTGGAAGACGCTGGCCAACAGGAAGTTGTAGAGGACCATGACGATCGAGAATTCCACGGCGATCAGGAGGAACTTGAAGAAGTTGGCGGCGTTCTGCGCGAGCCCGACCATGAAGTAGAGGATCACAGCAACAATGATGGTCGGGAGGATGCGGAGGGGGATGATGTCGAAGACGGCGCGGGACACGAGCCACGCTTGTGGGCTGTAGTAGTTGCCCGCGCGCTCACGGAGGAAGAGGGGCCGCATCTCGACCATGTTGTTGAGAGCGCTGAGCGACGTGAACGAGATGAGGGCGCCGAGGAAGAAGAGCGAGCCGACGCGGTTCTGGAAGCCCGCGATCGTCAGCGAGACGTTGTAGTACAGCCCGCCGGCGAACACGCCGGTGATGGCGGCCATGAGCACGTGCGTGATGAGCAGCGTCTTGTCGCGCATGAGGGTGCGCCACTCGCGGCGGGCGAGCACGCCGAGCTGCGTGAGGAAGGTGGTGGGCGGGTGCGACGCGGGCCACCACTTGCGTTCGGCGCTCGCCTGCTGCATCTGCGCGAGGTCGAACTCGTTGCTCATACGGCTGAGCGTCTTGACGGGCGGGTAGCCGTTGTGCCCGTTGTGCCCGTGGTCCTTCTCCTTGGCCGAGTCGTCCGAGGCGTGCGAGTCGCTCGCGGGGCGCGTGGACAGCGCCGCCGCCGCGCCCGTCGGCAGGCCCTGCGGGTTCTCGCTCGCAATCTCGAGCAGGTGGTCGGCGACATTGTAGCCCGGCGGGCAGGGGTATCCGTGCTGCGCGAAGAAATCGGCGGGCACCTGGCCGCCGGGACCGAAGTAGAGCTGCCGCCCGTTGGCGAGGAGGAGGACCTGCGAGAAGGAGTGGTAGAGGGCCGAGCTGGGCTGGTGGATGGACGCGACGATGGTGGTGCGGTGCTCCTCGGCGAGATTCTTGAGCAGAGACACGATGCGGGCGGCGCTGACGCTGTCGAGGCCGGACGTGGGCTCGTCCAGCACGAGCACGTCGGGGTCCGCGACGAGCTCGACGCCGATCGAGACGCGGCGCATCTCGCCCCCCGAGATGCCGCGGTGCTCGCCCGACCCGACGCGCGTGTTGGCAATGTGCTCCAGCCCGAGCTCGCGGAGGACCTGGGCCGCGCGCGCGTCCTTGACGGCCCTGGGCACGTTCTCGGGCAGGCGAAGGTACGCGGCGAACTGGAGCGTCTCGAGCACGGTCGACGTCGGGGACAGCACGTCCGACTGGTCGCAGTATCCGATCTTGACGCGGCGCCCCCCGTCGTCGAGGTACGCGACCTTGCCCTCTACGCGGCCGGCCTTGCGCTTGCCCGCGAGGATGTCGACGAGGGTCGACTTGCCCGCGCCCGAGGGGCCGAGGACGCAGCAGAAGCCGCCGGGGGGCAGGTCGCCGCGCGTGTCGCGCAGCACGATGCGCCCGCCGTTCGGGCCCACGCCCCCGTCCTCCTGGTCGCGGACGCGCGAGGACGGCGAGCCCCACCCGCGCAGCCAGCTCAGCGTCGTCGCGTACAGCCCCCGCCCGTGCGCCTTGACCTCGTACCCGACGCCGCTCCACGCGAGGCCGACGCCCGAGCCGCGCTTCTCGAGCATACCGTCGTCGACGGCCTTGCGCGCCTTGTTGCGCACGATGAGGCCCCAGACGGTGACCAGCAGAATGGCGAGGATGATGGCGCCAACGACGGCCAGGCCCGCGATGACGCCGCCGCTGAGCCCGCTGTTGCCGGACGAGCTGCCGATGATCCCCATCGCCTGGTCGATCACATACTGCTCGACGCACTCGCCAAACGAGCAGTCCGAGAGCGTGAGGCCGCTGGCGCCGAACAGCGTGTTCAGGAACGACTGCTTGAACTGGCACTTGCCGCCGTCGCCGCAGTCGACGGACAGGGGTCCGGCCAGCCCGTTGATCGGGCCGGTGAGGTTGGTCGACGTGCCGCCGCAGAAGGCCGTGCCGGGGCGGCACGTGCATGCGAGCCCGGTGCACTCCCACAGCGACGAGTTGGTCGTGCTGCCCTCCGTGATCGTCTGGTTACACTCCGTGGCGTGGCAGTAGAACTGCTCGATGCCGTCGAGCCACAGCTGGGCCCAGGCCTCGGCGGTGCCGCCCATAATCCCCGCCTGCGCGAGGGCGCGGTCGCCGCCGGGCGTCCGCGACCCGTTCAGGAAGCGCGAGATGGTGAGCTCGGCCGTGCCGGGAAAGATGGCCTTGAGCGTCGGCTGGTTGACGCTGCACGCCATCTGCGAGGCCGCGTACACGGTCGGCACGGCCGAGCAGGTCATGGTCGTGTCGAGCGCGCCCGACGAGATGGCGTTGGACGAGTTGGAGAACTTGCTCAGGCCCGAGACGCACGCCGCCGCGCTCTGGCACACTGGGGTCAGCTTGGCCGGGGTGGGGCTCACCGGTGCAGCCCGGGCCGGTCCAGCCACTGGCGCACGCGCAGCCGCTCGTGTCGCCGTTGGCGCCCGTCGCGCCCGCGGGCTCGTACAGCGAGCCCCCGCAGTTCGGGAGGTCGCAGCTGTTGCTGGACGGGTGGGAGAAGCCCGCGGGGCAGGTACACGCCCCGCCGGCGGCCGTGCCGTAGTTTACACACTGCGCGGCGGCGGTCGCGGCGGCAGCCGCTGCTACCACGGCGTGCCAGAGCATGGTAATGAGCGTGAGGGGGGTTCTGGTGGCGAGAGGTGAGT
Source organism: Cutaneotrichosporon sp. PK4640 (assembly GCA_023630115.1). Taxonomy (NCBI): domain Eukaryota; kingdom Fungi; phylum Basidiomycota; class Tremellomycetes; order Trichosporonales; family Trichosporonaceae; genus Cutaneotrichosporon; species Cutaneotrichosporon sp. PK4640. Next base: position 3,076 of record JAMALN010000594.1, on the reverse strand, counting down.
TGGGATGCAAGGTTGGCGAGGTGGCAGCGAGAGAGGGGCCGTTGGGGTGCGGCTCGTTCGATGTTCGGGTCCCGCGGCAGGTGTCGCCAGGCATTAAGGCACAGCGGCGCGCGGAGGCTTGACAGCGTGCCGGCTGTCAGTCGGGAATCAAAACAATCCCTTGCACAAGATCTCGCGCCGCACACTCCCTGCCCGTCTGAACTGTGATGGTGGATGCATGGATTGCAAGCAAAGCTAGCCAAGCACGGTGTCGACATACCGCACCAATCTATTCTAGACCTCTTGTGCGCTCCTCCAAACTCTCCCAGTCGTCATGGTTGCTGTGCCCCGCTGCGCTCATGTCGGCCCCGCAAACTACCCCCACATGCATCCCCTGCGCCCTACATGACCACGCATCCCTCCTCGCCGCCGCCAAGAGCGCCGAGGTCCTGGCCGTCAGCATCCGTCATTCGCGGTGCGGATCCGTTGTGCCTCCACCTCCTCACGGTTGATCCGCTAGGGCGCATCTGTGTGCCTGGCACCAAGCGATGCGAGCTTCGTGCGCGCCGTAGCCGTCCACACAGGTTGGCGAGCGACCACACCCTTCGCCTCTCCAGATCAAGCTGTACTCACAAAGCCCTCTGGCAGATCCCCCATAATCTCGTTGGGCGGCCCGCCCAGGTCCTGCATGTCACCGACGAGCTTGGCGACCTCCTTGCCGTCCTTCTCGTCCGTGTACCCGGGGCGCTTAAACACGTCGAGGATCTGCTTGACGAGCTCGTGCTGCTTGCGGTACTTGTCCACGTCGGTCGCGCTGACGCCAGCGGGCGGCTTCTCGATGTACGCGGGGTACTGGGGTCAGCGGTGGCGTCTCAGCGCCTCACCTTCGCCGCGAGCTCGGTCATGGGCTCCTCGAGCACCTCCTTGCTCATCAACTGCGCCATCATGCCGTCGAGCAGGCCGCCGAGCTCGTCGTCGTCGTCCCCAAACCCGTCCAGCGCGCTCGGGTCCTCGCCCAGCTGCTTGAGCAGCGCCGCCAGGTCGCCGGGCAGCTCGTCACGCCCGCCCGCGGCCCCCGCGCCGCCCGTGTTGACCGACTCCATGGCGCGCTTGATTGTCTCCTCAAAGTTGAGCGACTCCTTGGGCACCCCGCGCGGTGCGCTCGGCCCCGCAGCAGCTCCGCCCTTGTCGAGCCCCATGGCCTCGAGCCCCTCGCCGGACATCATCATCTCCAGCGCGCGCTGGAACGCCTTCTCGTCCTCCTCCGAGCTCAGGCCTGGTGTCGCCTCGCGCGCCTTGCCGGCCTGTCCGGCGTCCGCCATCGGTCCGGGAGGGTTCTCGGCCGCGAGCGACCGCAGCAGCGACTCCATCCCCTCGATCAGGTCGGCCTCGAACTCGTCGCCGCCGGCGCCCGCGCTCGGGCCGGCAGCGGGAGGCGCGGGCGCGGCAGCCACAGGCGCACCGGCCTTGGCGGCCGGCTTGGGTGGTGCGTTGAACGAGTCGAGCACGTCTGTGTGTCAGCGAGCGCATCATGGTTCGGAGCGAGTGAGTGCCCACCATCCAGGTCGTCGAGATCCTCGTCGTCATCGTCGTCCACGGTCGTGCTGCGGTAGGCGGGCGCTTTGGCCGGCGGGGCCGAGGAGGAGCCGCTTGGGGCGTCGTTTGATTTGCTCGACGATGGTGCGGCGGGCATTGTGAGTAGAGTAGAGTGAGTGGAAGACAAAAGTCACTGCTGGAGGGTTGGTTGCGGCTTCTTGTGGAGACCCTCCGGCTGCAACCAGAGCCGGTCCAAGTGGTGGCGACCGAATCAACCAACGGCGTTTCGGCATTAAGGTACTCTGTCCACGTGGCTAGACTTCCCACGGTTGGTAGGCGCATTTGAGTGAGGCCAGGCTGACCGATCACCGGTTTCGTCGGGCTACAGGGAACAGTGGGCTTAGCTTGCGGCTTGCGGCTTGCAGCTTGCAACTTGCAGTAGTACAAACATGACATTGCAACCTGTACGCTGTACGGCCTGCACCACGTTCGCTGCACCGCTGGTAGCAGTTGCACTCCGTCTGACCGCGTCTGGGAACTCTGCTGATCGCTCAAGTAACGCACACATTGATCCACGAACCAGTTTCTTCCCGCTCTTCCAGAAGTGCACTCCGTGTTCTCATGCGAACGTGAGATCGTGTGAGAGCCGTAATCCAAGGCGGTTCCACGGCGCACGGAGGGGTATGGTGGACTTGTTGTACGGCGGGCCTGGTGGGGTGGGTCCATGGCACTACTGACATACAAGTACCACCTTGACCTTCCCGTGCCCTTTGCAGTGCCCTTTGCAGCGGGCACTGTCCTTTGTTGCTTGAAACAGAAACCAGAAACGCCACAGCCGACTGGTCCCCCCACTTCCCTCGAACGCGTCGCGCCTCTTACGCGTGCGCTATGCTGACCCAACCTGCCAACGCGAAGAGTAACTCTTCTCTTCTTGTCACCTTGTGACAGTAGTCTGGAGTAGTGGTGTGAGAAGCGCCACAGCATAGCCAGCTGCGGGATTGGGATGGAGAGGTGTTGTTGGGTTAATCGATGCACCATGTCAGATTGTGGCACGACTAGAATCAGGGAATCCACTCCCTGCCGTTATGGTCCATGTCATTCCGCCCTGATCAAAATCGGCCAATTCCTTGGGTCTGATGCCTTGACATTGACTTATCCGCCACCCGTTGCTGCCCGCATTGCTGTATCCTGTGTCCCTGAACGGCATGCCGGTCCCTTCTCCCCCTTGCTCGCCGCTGGCCGCGCCCCCAATCCCACCAACATGTCGCCCAGGAACGTCAATAGTGGTGTGTGGTTGAATACAAAACACTTAGCGCGTCAGACACCATCCTAATTCAAAGCCTAGGTTGGTGTCGGTTGCCCGCCCTGGGGTGTGACTGTGGGTGTGGGTATGGGTAGAGTGGTGTGGGTAGAGTGGCCAGAGTGGGGGTGTCAAACCATCGTCGGTTGGGTCCACTTTGGTACACACACTACTACTGACTAGACAGTACCATTTGCCTCGCTCTCACCATCTCATCTCTCGTCTTCATCATCATCCTTTAGGCCGTTCGTGTCGGGGGGG
>JAMALN010000593.1:0-24070 GCA_023630115.1 Cutaneotrichosporon sp. PK4640 | reverse complement strand
GGGCATGTTGACGTCCCCTTGAGAGTTGTAGAACTGGTCAAAGGAAGGCGGTGTTGTCATGTTCCATACGCGCTATAGGTGAAGCGCGTCGAGTGTGCTCTGGCTGCCACAGGTTGGGGCGGCAACAGAGGGCCGGGGTGCGGTGCAAGGAAGGGTGGCTGATAAAAGTCAGCACTGAATGAGGAGGAGGATGCGGAGGCGTGTGCTGTCGGGTGCGGAGGATATTGTTGTCGACAGAGTGGAGAGTGTGGACAAGTGGCGGGTGTACTACTCACATAGGTTTGTGTGAACGCGTCGAGAGGTAGGTCCTAGGAACGGAAGGGAACGCGAGTATTGGGGAAGAGGTAACAAGGAAGGAAGGTGAGGGGTGGGTGGATGAATGGATGGATGGATGGATGAATGAGTAAGAGGGAAGCAAGCAAGGAGAGAGGGGATTGTTGGTTGGTTGATGGTTGAGGGGGGTGGGAGTGGACGCGCGCCGAGCCGAGGATGAGTCGGGGGAGACGGGTGTTTCGGGTTGTAAGAGGACGTGACCTTGTCCTGAATGCCGAGAGGAGAGGAGGGAGGCAAGGTGTTGACTAGGGTTGAGTGAGAGTAGGTAGAGGTAGAGGTAGTGAGAGAAGCAAGATGGATAGCGTGTGGGTGGATGGAAGATGGGTCCAAGGTCAAGATGGGATGGATGGATGCGAGCAACCAACGCTAACACTGCGAGGGAGGGAGGGGGGGAGGAGGGGGAGGGGGGGAAGGGGCAAGCAAGGTGGAATGGGATCAAGGGGGAGGGCGGCAGGTGCAGCCAAGCGGTACGTGCAGTGGGTGTGGGTGGGTGAGTGAGGAGCGTAGATGAGCCTAGGTGGGCGGGGGAGGGATGATGAATGACGGGTGACGGTAAACCGGTGGCCACTGGCCTGCCATGGCTTGTATGGCCTGGGTGGTATGGTATGGGCGGCGTGGCCTGCAACAGCCTGCCCAGTGCCAGTACTCGTAGGGTTAATACAGGGTCTGGCTTGGGCGCGACGGCTCATTTCGGTGACGACCCACTCTGCTTCCTCATATCCTCATCGTCCTCCGCCCTCAGCCCTCCGCCCTCAGCCCTCCGCCCTCAGCCCTCCGCCCTCCGCCCTCCTGCTGCTTCCTACCGCAGACCATTGCCATACACAGCTCTGAACGTTGCCAAACTCTGTCGCTGGCTGGTCGGAAGTACTACTTGTGTGACCCTCTTGCTAGCATGACTTTGATTGTCAGCATGCTACAACAACAGAGTAGTGAATTCTGGTGAGGATGGTCGCCTGGCTGGTGATCTGGATACACGGATGGGTGCGAGATCCTAATGCGTGCCGCTCATCGCCTATTCGGGCTCAAGCTTACTACCCTCGACCCAACTCGTCCTCTGCTCTGATGCCTGGGAGCGTTCTAGGCTCTGGACAACCGCCTCAGTCCTCGTCCCCTTTGAGAACCCTGGACCTGTGCTGTGGTGGGCTTTGGTTGCCTTGGTGGGTTGTGGCGTTTGAGGCATGCATGCCTCGACTTGCCGTGTGTCAGCCGCAGCCAGAGCAGCCACACGGCGCGCTACCTCACAGGCCTGGCCAGCTGGCCGGCAGAGGAGAGGAACGGCGGGTGGCGGGGTCCAAGGCTTTCATTCTTGCTCGGCTCCCTTGCCTCGACACCCCCCCCTTGTAAAGACTATTAACCAATCACGTTATTTAGTCCAACTGTTGCTCGGCTGCACTCGCGCCTGGATTCACGTGCTGATCCTGCACAACCCGATCAACCGATCAACCGGCGATCCAGCGATCCAGCGATCCAGCGATTCCTCCCTCCACCGGCAACTCGGTAATTTAAAGTTGTGGCACTTGTCAGGGTGGAGGTCCTCCGTCATCTCGCAATCTCAACTCACCCAGGCCTCAGTGATCAGCGATCTCAAGCATCAACCATGAACACACCCCGATCAGTGGCTTACGGCTGGGGCGTGCGTTACTACTCTAAAGTCACGCTAATGCAAAGGCTCTCATCGTCGCTACCGGCGTCGGGTACTGGTACGGTGAGTTCTCCCCGTCGAACTCCAGACCTGACAATAGCCAAGGGCGTCAACGAGCGGCGGTGGAACGACCAGCGTGCTCGCGGGCTGCGCGCCAACCCGACCGACTGTGAGTTTAGGGGAGGGTGTAATTCGGTGGGGAAGGGTGAGAGGGCCAGAGGGCTGGGTGGCGGGCAATTGGCAGACATCAGCCAGCCCCATCGACGCTGCGAACGGAGCAAGCTTCAAGGGTGGGAGGGCATTACTGGATGGGTGGGCGAGCGGGGGGCGGGGGGGCAAGTAGTTATCACAGCTAATCGCCGCAGGGAAGGAGAAGGCTGCTGCCGAGGAGGCTGCCGCCGCGAACCCGGACGCGCCGCCAGTAGAGGGAGGGGAGGCCGACAAGAAGGGAAGAGGAAGGATTGTCTTGTAACAGTAGTGCATGGATTCATGGGCAGCAACCGATTGCACTTGACCCAGTGGGACCGGTACGTCGACATCTCTCTGCAGATACTAGTATGCATGTCAACTTGTGATACGGACCACGCTCCTTGATCCTTGACCCCTCGCACGATCGCACAAGTTCTCCGGGACCGGCGGAGATCGGGTCAGGGCTCAAGATATCACTGTTCGACCTCCACCTCCCCGAACTCGACTTTGATCTCTCCGCTTGCAAACATCCCACACCACAATGCAGCCCCGCAAGGCCCCCAACATCCTCCTCATGCTCGGCCTGTTCGGCCTCTCCTCTGTCACCTTCCTCCTCATCTCCGAGCGCCGGCACAAGGACCCGCGAGTCTCCCGCAAGGAGTTCCCTGGCCCGCTCCTCGGCGACGGCGGCGTCAAGATCGACGTCGAGCCTGGGAAGAAGGGCGTGTGGTAGCGTGTGCGCACACTGTCGGCTATGGGCGCGTGTCCAGTCAATCGTGGCAATGGGCGCACGCCTACTGTCTCGGCGGCCCTCGTTGGGTCGCTGCCAACCGCCGACGATTCACCACCGCCGGCCATGCCCAGGCCTCGACTCTCCCAGCATCGAATGCTTCATTTGTACGAGTCAAAGACGGATGAGCTGACTCCAGTGTACACTACCAATGCATATAACAACCTCCTTCTGGCAACTTCCGCGGTGACACTTCTCAATCGCGTTTCGCGTCGTCACACGGTGCCTCTCTGTCATTGACAGCTGCTCACATACCCACAGCGGCGCGTCCCATGGTCTGGCGCTCAAAATCTGACTACCTGCTTATCAAGTGAGGACTTGGCCATGGTCCGTCCATCGGCGCGGCTGCGCAATTGTGGAGCGGCTGCGGTGCCAGTTGAGGCTGCCAGGTGAGTTGGGTGGCGCCTGGAGGTAGGCACCAGCCATTGCACCATCGTACAGATCCCCTCCCTCTTCGCCCCTCCACTCAGTTTGGTCTGTGCCAGACACTAACTGCGGTCTCGCGGAGCGCGGAGCGGGCAACCCCTTTCCCATTTGCCCACTGACGCCACCGGAACTTTGTTGGGCTGCTCGCAACGCGTGTACACAACCCCACCGCCCGCCGCTCTGGCGAGTAGATATATATATCGTCCCACCTTGCAACCTCTCACCTCAACTCATATCCTCTCACCTCCATCCCTTCGTACTTCGCCTCCTCCTCCGCCCACTCCACCTCCTTTCACTCCCATTCCTCCCTCTCCTCCTACCATCTTTCCGCCCGCAAAGCGCGTCCGACGATGTCCTACTCCCACTTCATTACCGCCACCAGCCCCCCCGTAGGCGCGGGCCCCCTCCAGGAGAACGGTGCCGTGACGTACTGTCATTGGCCGCGGAAGAATGGCGGTGTGCGATCCCACATGCTATTCTTCCATCTTATCGACGGACCGAACCACGTCTTGACGCGCCGCGAGCTGTTGGAAGCCCACCGCGAACTCCAGATCCTTGTAGAGTCGCTCTTGGCGTCCGGTAGGAAGGTCAAGGCCACAATTTTGATGCTTCCTCCGCACCTGGGCCACCGCGATTTGCTGTTCGACCACCATACTCGTCTTGCCGCCGTTACGGTTCTCGCCTCGGACCGCCTGGCGATTCTCCGCAATGGCCTCTCCTTCCTCGACGAGTGCGAGAGGCACAGCCTCGTGCCGACAGAATGGGCCGAGGACGTTACCGCGCAGTCCGTTCTCCCTCCTCCCCGCAAGAAGTACTGCGACTACATGGTCAACGTCAAAATGTGGCATCGCCCCTTGGACATTGCGTACAGAATGGTGCACCGCGACACCGCCCGCGATGTCCTCGAGGCTGAGTCAATGGCCTCTTTAACGGACGATATCTGCGGGCAGTACGCTGCCGAGACTCGCAGGGCGCCTCACATGATCGACTTCGGTGCTCGCACGCCCAGAAGCGACGAGGCCTCCCCGCGCACCCAACCGCTGTCGACAAGGACCAAGGCGGGTGACTACGAAGAGATGGTGTATTTCAGCGACGCCAACATCACGGCCAATCCCCAGGCTCCTCTTGTTCCAGCGCCCCCTGGACTAGCTCCTCCAGTGCCCCCGCGTGGCGTACGCAGCAAGTCCTACGAGGGGGACCGCCGCTCCACCGCCGCACCTTTCGACCCCGTCCGCCGCGCGTCTGATGGTGGCGACTTCTGCGAGACCGCCCCTAGCGTCCTCCCCCGTCCCCAACACAAACCACCCGTCGTCCGGCCAACAACCATGGACGATTTGGCGATCCTCTCCGCCCCCAACAGCGCCCAACACAGTGCGGCTGATGTACACAAGCCGTTACCCAAGATCCACGATGTGCCTGCTGTTGGATCGAGCAAGGGCAAGGGCAAGGCCCCGGCGCACGCGTGCCCGCCCTCCACATCCGCAGTGTCCAGGGGCAGCCACTTTTCCCGGGCCTCTGAGCGGTACGGCACAGCTCCCCCTTCGCGAATGTCATCTGGTTCCAGCCTCACGGAGGTCAGCCGTGTCGACTCGCCCACCAATTTCAGCTCTTCTCTGGGAACTCCAGGGGCCGAAGGTTCGGGTCACACGCTGTTCACTTTGAACTCCGAGGGCGTGGAGGCGAGCTACGCAGGGAGGCGACGTTCGAGGCCGCCATCCCTGGCGAGTGGATCTACGGGCTTGTCCTTCCAGACGACCCCCGAATGGGAAGTCTGGCTTGAGACAGTTACAGCCGACAAGGGCACTGGTCTTCGTGCTTCGGAGCGCAAGCGCATGTCCCGTTCCTCCAGGAGTAGCCGCTCCGCCAACAGCGGTGGCTTGACTTCACGCACAGAAAGCAGCTACGAGACGGTCGCACGGTCCGCGGTGGGAAGTCCACCTCAGCGCAACGTTCCTCCTGGGGCCAACGCCGAATCCAGCTCCTCGGTCTATCCCGTGGTAAGCGAAAACAGCTATGTGGACTGTACGGAGCCAGTCTCTCCCCGCAAGACGAGCAAGGCTGGAACAACTTCTCGCCACTCCGGTTCCACCTCGAGGAGCTCAAACACCCTCGCTGCCCCAACCCGCTCTCCTACGTCGCATGCTTCGAGCTCTGGAACGGTCGTACAGGTCCGGGAGTCACGCCAACCCGCTTCCCCGACCTCGCGTCCTGCCACCGCCGCCACGCGCCTTCGGGAGAAGCTGCGGCGAGAACTCTTTAAGAACCGCGCCCCACTCTCGGAAGGCGGTAGCACCGTCGTTCCGAGCGATTCGATCTCGGTGGCTGGTGACCGAAGGGCTTCCGCCATTGTGAACCAGATGTCGGAGGTGCACTCGGCTTCATCCTACGCAGAGTTCCTCCTTTCGAATCGCCACACGCCGACCACTGACTCGGCCACATCCTCTGGCTCATACTACACACCGTGCAGCGCGGGTAGCCGGTCCAGGCGAGCAGCTTCGATTAGCTCGACCAGCTCTCGGAGCTCGACCACGGCGGTGATCGGCACGCTCGAACCGCAGTGAGGGTATAGCGGCGGCAGAGCGGCGAGAACGAGATAGAGGCGTATAGACCTTAGACACTTTGATTGAATGGGGACTCTCTCAAGATATGCGATGACTGTTTGCTCTGGCCCAAAGACACCACAATACGGTGAGCATCCACCTTGCACCCTGCGCCAAAGCACCTGAGTACTTGTGTTCAGAACAGTGGTGCGTCTGCGGCAGTTTGGCGCCTTGTCGCTGTCATTGCATGCCTCAGCTATGTAGAGGAGGCGAGTAGGAAATCCACACGGCGGCCGCGAATGCGGCTCGACAGGTCTAGATCGATGCAGAACTGCGTTCAACTCAGCATCCTTGTCTACGACGAGTGAACGCTTAAGCTCAATTGGGAACACTGTGGGTTGGACGTCGTTCCCACACAATCTCAGCGCCGAGTGGATCAGGTCGAGAGTCAACGTGGTGGCGGAACCCACGGAAACCAAGTAAATGCCACGGTCCGGATGCACCGGCGCCTACTTCATGTCCGCTCCCACAACCCACCTCGCACCCCAGTCCCACGCGCTACTTAATGTCGGGACCTGCAGATCTGTCGCGTTGATAGCATACAATAGTTCAAGGCCAATGGAGGCAAACCTCCGTGGCGAAGGCCAGGCTGGAAGACGGAATATAATGACTGCCTGTAAAGTTCTTCTGGTCCATCTTTCAGCACAACATCAACGCACACACACACACAACACCACCTCCAAACCAACCTCCAGCCTCCTCTACACCGTGGGCCCTCCTCGCACTCCCTGGCTGACGTGTTGCAGAATCATGTCTGATACCCCCGTTCCGGGGTTCGTTTACCAGTACCCCAAGCGCTCGTTGGTCGACAGCGAGTGGAAGGAGTGGGTGCTGCATGGGGGCCCGGGGAGCATTGTGCCTGCGCCGCCCGCCCCGTCGCAGCCAGCAACACAGCCGCATCCGTGGTCCAACAACGGGTGGACGAAGCCGTGGGGGAGGGACGAGTGGGGCTCGGCGTCAGCGGTTCCCGACTGGCAGGCGTGGGGTAGCCAGGGGCCTGCTCCTCCCCCGGCCGACAAAGGTCCGCAGCCAGCCGAAAAGCCTGCTGCCGAGAACGCGAAGCCCTCGAGCGACGCCCCTGCTGCGGAGAGGGCTGCTGATCCCCCGGGGCCTTCCTCGGGCACTACCGACGCTGAGAAGGCAGCTGGGAAGAGCGACGGGCATGTTGCACAGATACAATTAAAGGCGTACGAGTGGTGGCTCAAGAAGGGGAAGCTCAGAGGAGGGTGACGCCCACGGTCTCCTGAGATGAGGGGGTCCTGGGGCAGGTTCTGCGCTACGGCGTCGGAGGGCTGGAATCTCCTCCCCCACCAGGACGGTGATGAGCTCTGGGGATCGCCTCTGTGGTACGGCACAGTCTGATGCCGTCTGCCAAACTCCAGAGCCTAGTGTAGCTCTAAACGTCTGTAGGAAGAGATCTTTCATTGTCCAGTGATTAGGCGAAGATTGACAGCTGTAAAAGCGTGCTGATTCAATCCGGCGGCGGGTGGCCGGAGCGGAGTTGCTGATGCTCGTCAGTGGCGCCTCTGTATCGGGGGTGTCTTGTCATCTCGTGGCGGTCGCTTTGCTGTGCTATTAAAATCTAGTCATGTAGCCCATCATGCCAGCCCCTTTCGGGGTCAGCCATCTAGTTTGATGGTGGCGAGACTCGCCCAATCGCCCAACACAGCTACCCATTCGAGAACGCCACGGTACGGGCTATCCATTTTGTTGCTAGCGTCATTCCGCCACCGCCGTAGCCCAAGACGTTCATGGGACGCAGTGGCGAGGTGCTGTCCGCAGCTTTAAAAGCCTTCTCTGCATGCTGATCTCTTCTCATCATCAAACAACCCCTCAACCTTGCTTTTCGCAACAGCGCACAACCAACACCGCGCACAACCAACACCGCGCACAACCAACACCGCGCACAACCAACACTGCGCACAACCAACACCGCGCACAACCAACACCGCGCACAACCAACACCCAACACCTCTCTCGCCTCCTCTTCAACTACGGTTGGTACGGTTTTGCCACCCGCTCTCGCTGACTGCAGCTTCACCAACGCGCTCAGCAATGTCCGCCACCAACTTCGTCAAGACCAAGAACCCCCTCCACGACCGCTCCAAGGCCGCCAACACGACCGCGCGCTGCAACAGCATCGTCAAGTACGCGCACACCAGCCGTGGCCTCCTCCGCAAGGAGCGCACATACATCCAGGCCGTGGATCTGCACGATGGCGGCTGGATCCTCGCGCGCTCGCAGATCGTCGGCGTCTACAACTCCATTGCCGACAGCCTCAAGCAGGCGGAGAAGAGGTGGAAGGCATACCTGTGGTTCGAACACGTGCCCCGCTATGAGAGCGACACGGCGGCGCTTGTGGGCCCGTGCCTCCAGCGCATCCACGCTTGCCTTGCGCATATCGCGGTGGGGCTTGCGTCACTCGCTGCTTTCGAGGCGCGGGGAGCCGTCCCAGAGCGCTGGACGGAGGGCAGTCCTGGGGCCGACGAGATCTGGATCGCCCCCTTCCAGCGGATTCGTCTCGAGATCGAGGAGCAGACCTGCACCAAGGCCCTCGATGACTTGATGGTGAACATTGTCCAGTTCGAAATGGGCGATCCGCCTCTTTGGACGCCGGACAAGCCCCTCTTTCCAGATGTCGCACTTCCAGACGTCACATACGAGTCCATCCCGCCTCCCCTGCCCCCGAAGGACGACAGCTACTTCCCCGACTTGCCTTCCTCGGACTCTGCTCGCTATGTCACCTCGCCCCCTCCCTACGTTGCCACCTGGGCCTGGGTTCCACCAACGCCTTTCTCTTACGTCTGCCCCGACACAGGGGAACTCGTGCACGTAATGGGAAACACTCCCTACTCGTAGTCGGCCACATGCATTGCCTTGCGGCGTACACCACACTCCAATGACACACTCCGCGATCATGTGCCACTCACTCAGTTTCTATCCTTTAGGGCACTACTAATCCAAGGCTCTCTCCTACGCAGCTGAAGCACAGAATACATAGCCCTCGACCCGTCGAGCTAGAGATGTACAAGTTGCAGAAGTGGGGGTAGGTACAATGTCGGCTGCAGACGCATGCTATTAATTGGCCACTGGGAGAACGAATGCGGAATAATCGTCATTGTGGGTCAACATGCGGACAATCGCATCGAGAAGACGGGGTTTCTCCCAGACAAGGGCGTTTTTCAGAGGGGGAACAGCTGTGTGAGGTAGGCGGAAGTAGAAGCAAAGATAGAAAAAGTACGGCCTAAGCGTCTCGGTGCTTATACTTCCCAGTTCCTGTTCGGTGAAGGACATCTAAAGGTCAGTGGTGTGCTGCGCATCGGAGTTACGCACGGGAAACCACCGGCCTAGCGGGGCTCGAGGATTGCTTATTGCCATCAAAGGAAGGCCTCTTCGCACAGCGTCACAATTGTGTTGACTGATGTCAGAATCGCAAGGCGGGGGTACTGACCAAAGCATGAGTACCCCGGACCGCTCCTGCTCGTACGAGGGATCACCTGTGATCGGAGGAGTTCGTTGCAGCGTGATGTGGGGCTCCCCCGCCATGTCGAGGAGGGCACTGTAGATCGCGTTGAGTCCTTCCTCTCCCCCTGAGCCGGCGAGACCTTGGATTAGAGCGGAAGAGTTCCAGTAACGCACCTTTGGCAATCTGGTGCAGTGAATGGACCAGCTGGCGTGCTGCTTCTCGATGGCTCGTGTTCGACGCTGGGTGCTGGTCGACTGCCTTCTTCAGAGCGACCGCCTCCTCCACCAAGCCCTGGGGGAACGGCAGTGGAACGGTGAGAGCGTGGAGCCCACAGAGAACCGGGAAGACGTCAGGTGTGATCGCCGGGTGCTCGACAAGGGCGGCGGGGAGCTTCGTCATGGCGGGAGAAGGAGGGGAGGAGGGAAGGTGATGGGTGAACGGGCGCTGGAGGCGGCGGGTCTGGAGCTCGGCCGTAGCGGAACAAACGACGGCGTGGAGGAGGGGTTGTGGAAGAGGGATGAGAGGAACGACGCGTGGGATGAGATGTGAGAGTGAGGGAGTATGAGTGTAAGAGTGTAAGAGTGTAAGAGTGGAAGGAGGATGGTGTGGAGCGAAGGCTGAATCCCGTAGGTGAGTTCATAGACAGTGGTGGCGCCTCACCTCGCAGCCCGCAGTCATCTCACTTCCTTCAGGCCATGACACCCGCAGCCTCCACCACCTCGATGCCGCCAAACACTCCAGCACAACGGCCACTCGCCCTCGCGTCGCGCACTGCTTGCATTCGTTCTCTACGCCTAGTAGCCCGTCTTGTCGCTGATCTCCCAGTCGTACGCCATGACCTCTGCGCGTCAGTCCCGCCATCCCACCATCCTCAGACTCACCGGCCATGTGGGGGCGGACGTGGTCGCGCACGCAGTCCATGTGCGCGTCGCTGACGGCGTACTTGTCGAGCTCGGCGCGGTTCTCAAACACCGAGTACAGGCCCCAGTTCCAACCCTGGGTACGCGCATCGATCTCGGGGGGGCCGACGTGCATGCTGATCGGGCCGGGGACCTTGAGGAGCTGCTTGATCGACTCCTTGGCGGCGTCCGCCTCGGCGTCGGTCGCGCACGGCTTGAGCTTCCAGAGAACGATGCTGGGGTTAGGGATGGGCGGGTGCGCGTCTCACTGGATGATCTCTGGGCGTTAGCGGTGTCATGGGGCAGGAGGGAGCGTCAGGCCGGCACTGGGGGTAGCGGACCGCACGGCAACGGGGGCGTGAATGTGAGCTCACACAAGCACGCATGTCCCCCAGCACCACACTCAGTGGCTTGGCAGCACGCTCAGCGGCTCCTAGCTGCTACGCCTGCTCCTCGCTTCCCCAGCTTGCCGTGGATACTCACTGCCCATGATGAAGAAGTGTGTGGTGAGAGGAAATGGGCGACGTGAGTTCAAGGTGGTCGGTCAGTTGTCGGCCCGCTCGGCCCCGGCGCCTCCGCGTATCCGCTGATTGAGGGTAGGGGAACGCGGATAAACCGGGCGAGTGACCTGCTACCCCGCATTTCTACCCCACACTCTCACTCACCTCACGTCAACCTCCCCTCCGGCATGTCCGCACGTTGCTCCGCACTCTCCGCACATCGTTCACAGCGTCCTTCACCAAGAGCACCAACTCCCTCAAGATCTAATGGTCAGCGCAGCCGATATTGCGCTCCCCCTCTCCGCCCTCCTCCCGCCGCTCGACGCCGACGCAACTCGCGAGAGGGAGAGGGAGGCGGCTGCGCGTGCGCGCCTCGGCTTTGACGCGTCTACTTCCTCGCACGATGCGGCGCTTCCGAAGCTTGCCGCGATCCTCGGTCCCCTCCCGCCCAGCGCCCCGCTGAGCGCCGCGAGTGCGCTCCTCTCCCTCGCCGACCTCCCCGCGTTCGAGACTTCCGCACCCTCCCCACCATCCGAACCTTCCTCGCCACGCGATGCCTTCGACGCGCTCAAGCCAAGGCCGCACGTGCTCGTCCTCACTGGCCCGCGAGCGCCTCTCCACCTCGCACTGGAGGATCATGATCCGCCGTTCCTCCGCGGCCACTCGTACGCACTCTTTGACCGCCTGCGCCGCACCGATATCCGGTATGCGCCCGCAGTTGCGCATCTGAAGCTCCTCCTCGCCGTCGTTGGGGGCGAGGGTGCCAAGGTCGCCCCGCCGTCGATGGTGGTGCTGTACGATGTCCTGGGACTGTTTATGGCCCCGGAGGAGCGTGACGAGAACGTAGCTGCCGAGGAGGAATGGGTCGAAGGTGAACAGCCGGAACCAGCGAAGGTCCTCCGCAGTGGGTGAGTCAGCTAACGCGCCAGTCGACGTCGCCGCTGACAACAGGGTGACGCTCTCGAGCTACCTCGAGCTCGTAGCCGCGGCGCTCGACCTCTCCCGCGCCGCTGGTGCATCCCTTCTCATCCTCGAGCCCAACGGGGATGTTGCGCTCCCCCTCCTCGCGACGGCATCCGAGACAGTTCCCGCTGCCCAACGGACACGGACGGCGCAACTCTCGGACGCCCTGCGCCGTCTCGGCATTACCGTGGGGCAGGTCAGCCAGCTGGAAGCCGAAACGGGTGAGTGTGGCTGGAGCGTCGATGATGCTGACAGCAGAGTTCGCGGGACAACGAACCCAGGGCGCCAGGTACGAGATGTCGCTTGGCACCGAGACATACTCCTTCGCACGGCGGGTGGGGACCAAGTCCGAGTTTGCATGCCCGCCTCGCGAGGAGGGGGAGCCGCTCGAGGAGGGCGGGTGGGTGTGGGAGTGGACGTGAGTCACGAGAGTGAGAGCCAGACAGCTGTTGTGTGTATGCATGTACTGTACGTGGTGTGGCTGTCGTCAAGGTGGTGGAGATGTGGAGAGGCAGGGTCAGGGATAAGCGTAACAGTCATGCTGAGGGAGTTTACAACCAAACACGTAACCATTCTGCACATCGTACTTCACACTGCTCCCTCTTGTTCCCCTTGCTCTTCTCATCACCAGCAACTCGACATCCACCTCAGCTTACCACTTCTCCTCCCAGTCATGACCCTCGACACACAGCTGCACCCAGAGATCCTCACCCATCTCCTTCTGACCGCACCGCGTGACGCTCTCCTCGCGCTGCGGGGCACCTCGCGCTCGGTCCGAGACCGCGCCGACGCCCGGCTAGGACACCACATGATCGAGCACTACGATTCCTGGGCGGCACCTCGGACCGGGTTGCCAAGCGCCGAGCTGTTGGCGATCCTTCGCGCCGGCCCGCCTCCAACCGTCATGAAGTGGACCACCCCCGAGGGGCGGCACCCGGCCTTCAAGCCGCGCGATAGCCACTGGGTATTGAACGACACGGCAGAGGTCGACCAGCGCGAGCGAATCGTTAAGATCCTTCAGCAGACGCGTGTGCTGGACCGCACCCAGGATGGGTCGGGGGTTCCCAAGGGAGAGGTAGCGGTCCAGGAAGCCGCTTTGACGCACGGCAGGAGCGGGCTGCAGGTTTACCGCAACCTCCCCAACGGGGGAGGTGGGTATGGCGCGCCTCCGCGGAAGGAAACAGTCTCGGCCCCGACTTGGGTGCAAGTCTACGCGCCCTACACCCAAACAGGGGACGAGCTATACCGGATCGAAGGTAGCCAGCCGTCTTGCCCCATCGGCGTGCGGAAGGCCGTGTTCCACTTCTTCCACTCGGACCAACCCTTTGCTGCATGCTGGCAGCGGGCCATACCCTCACGCTCGTCCTTTGACAGCTCGCCCGCGTCGGACGATTCAATCCGCCAGACCATACTGGTCTTCTCGTCGGCGGACGGATGGCCGGTTCCCCCACCCGAAGGCCGCCAGGAGATTACGCCCGAGGACCGAGCTGCCACCGACTCGTCGTACTCGTCGCGCATGCGTGGATGGCGGCGCGTAGACGACCTGCGTCGCTACATACACGCTCCCCTTCTGCTCGAGGGGGAGGTCATTGTTGTGGGTCTGGAGTCGGTACCTCCGGCCTACCTTGGCTATCCCCCCCAAACCAGCGCCGAGGTCATGGCCGACGACATCCGCGGGAACGTCATGTTCGATCTGATGACTCAGAGGGCCCAAGAACGGTTTCTGGGCTCCCGTCCCGAGGCAGGCTGGGAGGAAGACTTTGACAAGATCTCGCGCTGGGCAGGGCGGCTGCACTTCCTGACCAAGGCCGAGTACGCTGCGCGGCTCACGGAGACGGAACGCTACGACGAGGGCGAGTTCCTGCTTCGGAGCGGCGACCGCCTCGATATCTTCGGTGCTGTAGCCGGCATAGATTACTCGCACGGCGGGCCGCCCATGGTCGTGGCCGCTACGTCTCCAGACACGGCCTTGCACACCCCAGCACCGAGAGCTCTCAACCTCGACGCTTACCCTCATATCATGGACGTGGTCGTCGCATCGTCGTCCCCACAGACTCTCATGCGACTCGAGGCCACGAGCCACAGGATGTCCGACGCTGTCCACCGTCAGGTCGAGCATGTGTGGCTCACGCCCTCAGCTGACCTCACGACGTTCACCTTGCGTAACAGGGACGGCGTGCTGCCAGGTTTCGACATGCTGTTCCCCATCCGGCCCGGCCCAGACGTGGAGAAGCTGGACGACTACGAGGGCCAACCTCTCGAGCACTATGGCCCATGGGAGATGCAAGCAGTCGAGTTCCCAGTCATGGACTGGAGCGACTTTGTGGCGCGGTCGAACCTTTTGCGACACACCCGGGTGATCGACTTTCCAGACCCACTCCTCAACCACCTCGGCCCCTTGGTGGCAGGACTCCGTGGCGTTGAGGTAGCACGGATGGTGAGTTGCCCCTGGGTGACGCTGACCCTCAAGAGCTGTGGACACATGCCCGGCGCAGTTGAGATCCTCCCCGCGCGCGTTCAGGTGGTGTACACGACGCCACGTACGCCCCTTCACGACGTCCAGATGGTGACGACTCCGGACGGGTTCCGCACCATGCTGGGAACTGAGCGTCTCCTTCTCCACGTCCTGTTTAACGAGGCGCAGGGGCATGTCGGGCTGCCGGCCATCTACCGCGACATCGGAAAGATGGGGCAGGGCCAATTCGAGACCGTGGTTGCGTTCTCGCCATTTGACGAGCGCATGCACCCACCTGAGGCAGGGCCTCAAGCGGAGGACGAAGGCCTCCCTCACAGCCCTTCGTCGCGGGGCGAGCGCCTCGTCACCTCCGTGGCCAAACTGCTCGCCTCGGGCTTCGAGTGGCGCGGGGATGGCACGACGTGCTGCAAGCCTGTGGTGCTCGTCAATGCCCATCTTGCAGCCCAGTGGCTTGGGTTCTCTGCCGCGGACTCAGCATCGGCTGCCAATGTCCAGACGTCGCTGTGGATGCGAATCCACGCCGCTGTGCAGGAAGCGATCACCCGCACCATCCGATTCATGCGCATAGACCGGGGGTCTCGCGACTTGGCTGCCCGGTGGTCAGCGGACGACGTTGACACGGTCGCAGACCTCGTCATGTCGCACCTCACATTCGCAAGCGGAGAGGAGTATGCTGCGCGCGCAGATGTGCACCCCGCCGAGCTGGAGATCGAGCTAGTCCCCGGCGCGCGGTACCAGTTGCTCCCCCATGTCGCATGATAGACAAGATCATACTACAATACATGAGATGGATACACATCTAGAAGCAACGCTACGCGGCCCAGCCGACCCACTTGCGCACCAAGCGGTCGCCGCACCCGCCCTCGCCTCCGAGATCCATGTGCTGGCCGGGGCAGAAGAGGCGGTGGAGCCGGCTCGCCTTGTTGAGGCGCTTGAGCCCGATAAAGTCGCCACGGTAGAGCTCCTGCTCCTCGAGCGGGATGATGTGCGTCATGTTCTGCGGGTCGATCGTGGCCCAGTGTGCCGAGAGGCCCGGCACAACAGTGGCTGCTGTCAGCGCATCCACGAGCGTGCAGGACTCACTGTCGTCCCTGAACGCGATCGCGACAATGTTCTCGACGCCGCCCAGCCCGCGGCCCCCGTCCTCGCGCCCGCTGCCGCCGCCCTCGTCGACGCCGCCCTCCCCATTCAGGTCGCGCAGGAACGAGTTCTCCTCGAGGAACTCCTGCATCCGCGCCGGGTCGCGGTAGTACTGTGCCTGGATGAGGTGGGACTGCGCCCAGCGCGTGTAGATGCCCGCCTTGGCGGCACGGGCCGCGAGGGTGCAGGTCAGCGTAGGTGGTTCGGGGCAGGGGATGAGGGCTGCGATGCCATAGTGCGGGGTGCCGAACTGGGGTCAGTGGTGAACGGAGGGAGCCAGGGGCCAGGGCTGGCCTGCCTCCGGCTTGCGAAGGCGATACCAAGCTGCAGCAGCGCGACTGCGCGCGATCGTCAGCTCGTACTCACCGTAATCAGGTTCTTGATGGGTGGCCCGTCGCAGTACTGCGCGTACCAGCGGAGGAAGAGGCCGCCTTGGCTGAACCCGATGGCGTCGAAGCCGCCCTCGAGCTCTGCGATGCCCTTGATCTGGTCGCAGCCGCCCTGCGCGAGCTCCTCGCCAACACCCCACTGGTGTTAGCTAGCACAACCAGCAGAGTGGAATGTGGGAGCGCCACGCAGCCTCCGCTTCCCACGGAACCGCAGCCGGGGTGGACACACCACCGCGTCGCACCACTCACCCATCCGGCCTTCTGCTCGTCGCTCGGACTCCCGTCGTTCGGCGCCACAACAGCATGCACAAAGATGCCGGGAAACTCGTCGCGCACAAAGGCGGCAAACTGGTCCATGCCCTTCGAGTGCGCCGTGTCCCCCAGCCCGTGCCAGATGACCAACGGGCGCGGGCTTGACGAGGATGAACCGAGCACGGCCTGCGCGGGCGCAGCGGCGGCGCTCGTGGCGAGCAGCAACTGTGCGAGCTGCGAGAGGAGCATCTGGTGGGTGTGGGTTGGGTGCTTGGTGGCGGCTAAACCGATGCGGAGGGGAGATGTGCGGTGGGCGGAGCGGTGCCCCGCCACGACAACCTCCACTTGCCACCCGCCACCCCCGGGCATCCGCCCACCCACCCTGGAGTTTCGGTATTATGTTGGTGGCACCAGGGTAGCCGGCGGCAGTCACGGGCGCCGCTCGGCGCGGAGGTGACATTCCCCACCCACTACACCGACTCATTCCCCCACCACTACTCTCTTGCTCACCACTCACCACTCCTACTCCATCAAACATGTCGCAAGCAGCGAGCGCAGCCGCCAACCAGGGCATGTCCAAGTGGCAGAAGTTCATCAACCACGAGGTCGGGCCAAAGTATGTTTGTCAGAGGCGCGAGTAGGTGCGGATTGCTGACGCTCTCTTCTCTCGGTCTCATCCCATTTGCGTTCTTTGCTCTCGTCATCTTGCATTGAATCTCTCTCGCGCCGCGTCGCTCATGTCCGCGACTTTGTCCGAATTGAATGCGCCACACCTTCCCCCACCGCCATCGCACCTTCCCCGCTCTCGCCCAACCGCTCTCGCCCAACCTCGCGCCCTCCTCGTGTTCTGCCCACCCGTTGAACAAAACAGGACCGTCTTCTTCTGGGCGCCCGTTGCCAAGTGGGGCCTTGTCGCCGCCGGCATCAAGGACCTGCAGCGCCCCGCCGACAAGCTCTCGCTCACTCAGAACCTCGCACTCGCTGCGACCGGCTTCATCTGGGTGAGTGCCATTGTGGAAGTGGGGATGACAGGAAGGCGCCGTCTGCCAACCTCATACCCGGCATCGCACTTGTCTGCGGCGAGCGTGGTCCTCCGCAGTCCGTGTGTGCTGTGTGAGGGGACGCAGAAGATGAATGGTGTGGAGGTGCGGGCAAGTCTGTCGCGCAGTGGATGAAGTGAAGGTGTGACGCGCACTG
This sequence comes from Cutaneotrichosporon sp. PK4640, assembly GCA_023630115.1. Classification (NCBI taxonomy): domain Eukaryota; kingdom Fungi; phylum Basidiomycota; class Tremellomycetes; order Trichosporonales; family Trichosporonaceae; genus Cutaneotrichosporon; species Cutaneotrichosporon sp. PK4640. The sequence goes on along the minus strand of JAMALN010000593.1, from coordinate 6,808 downwards.
TGCGGATGGCGTCGACAGAGGCGGAACGACGCTCTCTACGCAAGGAGCGAGTTTTGTGGTCGTCATGGAAGAGCGTCGAGAGTTGTTGCTGCCGCGTCGCATGCGGAAAGGGTTACGCGCAACGGCTTGCTGGGGGCCCTTCCTCCTCCTCGTGTCGCCTTCGTCATGCGCCACCACACGTCTCGAGGCGTAAAACGATCTGCTGTCGCCACGGCTGTGCGCCCCGCCAGGCAATCAGCCTGTGCTGCGGAAGTGGTCCTGGCCACTCCTGAGGTAGAGGGCCGCCGGCCTTGCCTCTCACGCTGCTCCTACAGCTCATCATCCAAGCCTCCCTGCGACTGTCGCTAACCCCAGGTGCGCTACTGCATGGTCATCACGCCCGTCAACTACGCGCTCGCCGCGGTCAACTTCTTTGTCGGCACCACCGGCCTTGTGCAGCTCGGGCGCATCTACAAGTGGCGCCAGGAGCACCCTGTGCTCGCCGCGGTTGAGGACAAGGTCGGCTCCAAGAAGTAAAAGGCGTGTTTGTATGCATAGAGGTCGGCACAGAGGTTGGCACAGAGGGTTAGACAGAGGATGGGGTGGGGCGGGGGAGCGTAGGCGTCGGCGTGTGTAGCTTCGGTGTGGCATGAGAGACGACTGCGGATCGCTGCAAAGTGTCGTCGGAGCCCGATCTGCGGGCTGCGGTGGGGTGGTCATGATCTACGGTCATGCCATCAAAGACCGAGCAAAATCCCTTGTGGAGTTATGGAGTTGGGTCTAGAGGTGGACATTGCCCTGGCTACTTCGGCACACTGCGGGTCTTGATCAGCAAGCTCTGCAGATGCACATCAGCAACGTGCTCATAAGAGGGGAATGATAGGCGGCATGAGAGGTGAGATCGGTGAGAGGGTTGTAGTAAGCAGCGCGGCCGTGGCCGTGGAGATAAGGGATGCAGTGTATGGGGTTGTTGTAGGCCGGCGGCGGCCGAAGGAGGGGGAATGGGAACATCCGAGGGCCGAGGCTGGGCTGCTGGTAAGAGTACTCGAGTAACAGTAGGGGCAGACGTCATCCCACCCAAATATGAATAGCCAAATATTATTCAGATTCACTGCATATCATCAGCAACGGCCTGTCAATGACCCCCAACGCCCCCACGTCCTACAATCCTCTCTTCTCACGACGCATTCATCTCTCTCTTCTCTACACGTCTACACACTACCCCCGTCTACAGCTCGACAGGGAATCATCGTTTCCATCACCAGATTCCCCACTTGACGACAAAGCACAGCGCTCCGGCCCCCCTCGCTTCCCTTCTTGGCACTAGCGCCGAGGCGGTGTTGACCACACCGGCACCGATCTTCTGACATCTCCGTAGCACCCTCCCAACAGCGACGACCACTTCTTCTGGGATCGAGACAGCACTTCCCTCCCTTCCTCCCTTCCTCCCTCTCTCCATCTTCTCATCACCACTCCCTCCCCCTCTCCATCTTCTCATCACCACTCCCTCCCCCTTCTCCCCAATGGCCGCCCTCCAACCACCACCACGCCACTCGGCGTCAGGCAGCCCACGCAACGCGACCCCCTCCCCCGACCCAACATGGAAGAGCCGGATGAAGGCTACCGGCATGCGGTGGGGCAAAGCGGCAAGCGACAAGGCTGTCAAGGTCAACGACTACGTCGGCCCCAAGATCAACTCGTTTGCCGAGAACCGCTTCGGGACACACGCGTTCTGGCCCACGTCCGGTGACTTTGGCGCCGAGATGGACAAGGCCGCTGCCATCCTCCGCGAGTTTACAGTGTCCGGCGTCGTGACAACCGACAAGAAGAGCAAGCGCAAGGTGCTCCGCAAGGTCCCCCCGGCTGTGCTCAAGGACGCACAGGGCCTCGCCATCTTCACCTCGATGCGTAGCGGTATCGCGCCCCTCGGAGGTGCCGGTGGCGCAGGCGTGGTAGTCGCGCGCCTCGAAGACGGGTCGTGGTCCGCCCCCGCCTCCATCTCGCCACAGAACATCTCGACCGGCTTCCTCATCGGCATTGACGTGTACGACTGCATCCTGGTGATTAGGACACGCAAAGCGCTTGAGTCGTTCTATGGGCACAAGGTAACGCTCGGTACCGAGATCGGCGTCGCCGCCGGGCCCTACGGCGTCGGCGCAGCGATGGAGGCTGGACGCGAGGCCGCCCCCGTCTTCTCCTACGTCAAGAGCAGGGGAATGTACGCCGGCGTCGAGGTCGTCGGGCAGATCTTCGCGAGCCGCTTCGACGAGAACGCCGCGATGTACAACTGGCCCGGGATCAAGGCGGGCGACATCCTCACGGGCAAGGTCAAGATTCCGCGTGAGGCCGCGGATCTCCAAAAGGCGCTGGAGGACGCAGCGTCCGGCCGCGCACAGAAGCGTAAGGGCTCGCAGCTCGACGTGCCCGTCGACGAGCTCGCACAAACCATCGTCCTTGAGGACGGTGAGGTGCTCAAGCTTCCTCCGACGCCCGACCAGACGGATGGGCGCGAGTACGAGTCGGACCCCGAGACCGAGACGGTCATCCGCCGCTCCAAGCCCCCAGCCTTGCCACCGCGCAGAGGCGGCCCGCCTCCCGCCCTCCCGCCTCGCCACCCGCGCCACTCTGACGAGATGGAGCCCAACCTCCTCGGATCGGCGAGTGTCGGCGCCAGCCCACACGGCAGCCCGCGCATCGCCCCACCCCTGCCGCCCCGCTCCGCCGCCAGGCCACAGAGCATGGTCATTGCGCCGACGGCGCTCGCGTTCCCCACCTCCCCCACCTCGCCGGTGGACAGACTGGAGAAGGCCGTGGCGCCTGTCGACTCGCCCCCGAGCTACGAGACGGCCGAGGCCCTCCCCGCCGACGCCAATGCCCACCTCATCCCTCTGCCCACGAACGCGCTCCTCGCCGCGCCCTCGGCCGGGGCCTCACCTGCCTCGACGTACAGCGCCCTCGACGAGGACGTCGAGCACCTCAGCCTCGCCGCGACTAGCCCGGCGCCCAAGACTGCCGCTATTGAGCCCAGCCCCGAGCCCGTCCCCGAGTCTAATGCGCCCGTCATGCCCGAGGGCGAGATGAGCGAGGGCGAGCGCCGCGAGTGGGAGCAGCACTGGGAGGAGGAGCGCCGCAAGGCCGCCGCGGCGGACAAGGGCAAGCAGAAGGAGGACGAGAGCCTGTTGTAAATATAGACCTTAGAAGTGTAGATGTGCATTGCATGGCATGATGTGAAGCAGTATCGTTGGAAAGTGGGTTGCAGGCGTGTGGTGTGAGGTCAACCCGGCAACTTACCCCGCCTCCACCGGGCGTGATCTGCACTCGATCCGGCTCATGGAACTCTGTCAACCACCAGCTCTCTCCAAACTGTCGCGACTCCAGAACGACGCGCCCCCGCCGCCAGGCTGGCCAGCGGACGTGGCGTACCTCACCCGCCCGCGCCTCTCGCCCTCCTTCCCGCCCGAGCTCGTCCCCGTCCTTCTCCCCCCATCGCAAAAGTTCGCCCCGCGCCCCACCCCGCACCCCGCCTCGCTGGCGATCAAGACCGTTACCACTCCCGGACACCCAGCGCACGGCCAGCGCTCCCTCGTCGCCCACAAGCGCCTCGAGCCCAAGACCCTCCTGATCCCGTACCTCGGCATCGTCCACGCCGACTTTACCGACGCTGCCGGCCGCCGCGTCGACCGGGACGGGCGCCCGGCGGCGAGCGCGCACGAGGAGAGCGACTACGACCTCAGCCTCGTGCGGCTGAGTGCGAGCGACGTGCGGAACCCCTTCGGCGAGATGCGGGGGGGCGGGGCCCTGCACGTCTCGGTGGGGGTTGATGCCGCGCGAGCAGGGAACGCGGCGCGCTTCGTCAATGACTTTCGGGGGGTTGCTGCCGCGCCGAACGCCGAGTTTCGCCTTGGACGGGGGGAGGGGGGCGAGGCGAGGATGGAGGTGTGGAGTACGCGGCGGATCGAGAAGGGCGACGAGGTGTTGGTCTCGTATGGCAAGGGGTGGTGGGGTGCGAGGACATAGTCTCGGCCATCGACCACGCTCTCCCCGCTGCTCGGTCGCTCATGCACCCTAGCCGCTCAATCATATGCATTCACTAGACTACTTCTTCTCCGCCGCAAGCTCGTCCTTAAAGTCCTGCACGGCGGCCGAGAAGCCCTTCTGCACGTCGTCGACGACAAAGCCCTGCTTGACCTCTGCGCTCGAGTCGTAGTCGCCGGCCCAGGTCTCGCAGATGGCAATGACCGCGGGGTCCTTTTTGTACGACACGAGCTTCATCCCCGCCTCGCCCGCGTGCTCCTTGAGGGCGGCGAGGATCTGCCTCGGCGTGACCCGGATACCGGGGATGTTGATGCTGCGGTCGCCCTTGCCGTACTGCAAGTTGTCGGCGGGCATGCACAGCCCCCACACAATGTTGCGGAAGACGGTCTTTGCGCGCGCGAGGTACACGGGCATGCCGTCGAGCATGGGGTCGGCCTCCGAGTCGGCGATGGGGCACACGCTCTCGATGCCCTGCAGCGGCTCGCGGATGAGGCCCGAGATGAAGCTGCTCGCCGCGGTCGAGGGGGCGCCGGTGCGGATCGCGACGGTCGGGAGGCGGCACGACCGCGTGTCGAGGTACCCCCTGCGGCCGTAGTCGTAGGCGTACAGCTCGACGATCGTCTTCTCCACCCCGTACGACGTGCCGGGGATGATGGGGGTGTCGGCGGGGATCACGCGGTCCACGGGCTTGCACTTGTCCCCGCCGTACACGGCCAGACTCGAGATGAAGACGTAGGTCATCTTGTGGCCCAGCACCTGCTCCGAGTGCCGCCGCGCGGCCTTGAGCAGCGAGACGTGGCTGTCGACGTTGACCGCGTACCCGAGCTCAAAGTTGGCCTCGGAGCCGCCCGACATGATCCCGCTGCGGTCAGCTGCGCGCCAAGCTGGGTAGCTCACTGGAGCGCGATCAGACCCCCGACCTTCTCCCCCTTGAAGAGGCCCTCGATCTGCGCATCGTCCCCCAGGTCGGCCTTGACGACGCGCAGCCGCGAGTCGTCGGTGAAGCGCGGCGGCTCGACAATGTCGGTCGTGATGATCCGCAGCTTGGGATAGAGGTCGAGCATGAGCTTGGTGACCTCGCGGCCGACGAAGCCTGGTGTAAGCAAGAGCCGAGGCGGGCGCAGTCCGGAGCGTGGGGTCACGAGAGTGAGAGGTGTGAGGAGGGTGAGACACAAGCTCGTGGGACTGGGTCACTCACCGCCGGCACCGGTGAGGAGCACCGTCTCGATGTGCGAGGGGAGCTTGAGCGCGTCGTAGTTGAGGTAGGCGTCAGACATGTTGTATAGAGTGGGAAGCAAGTGGGCTCGACGTTGTCATTGTCACACTATGTACGGGGTGGTACCCCGCAGTTGCCGCCTAGTGCCGCTCCGGACATCGGGCCGGTGCCGTCGGATGCCGCCGTTGTTGGGCCCGGGTTAGCCAACCCGCGCAGTCCATTCACCCTTCATGCAGCGCGTATAGCCAAGGATCGCGCTGCATAACCAAGGTCGACCTTGATCCTTGGCTATCAGCGGAGATCCTTGGTTATAAAGGCCGAGTGTTGGCTATGGCACGCGCAAAGTCCATCCCGGAGATCAGGCGCGCAGCGACAAGCCGGGCGACCCGCGTCACGTCCCCGAGAGACCATTGCGCAGCGACCGGATATCTCGGCCTCCATAGAGTATGTAGGTCCTTCTGTTGGGCAGGAGGCGATGGCAGCAGCGCTTGAAGGATGTGCAGCTCCGTTTTAGGCTTTGGAATCGAAGCCGAGCCGCTGAAATCGATGCTCAAGGTTTACTCCATGGCACGTACTGCGACAACGCGGGCTATAACATCTCAGCCTCCACAGATTCCGGAGGCGCGATGCGAACGTTTGGAACTAATCATGAAGCATATATGTATCTATGGCAACCCAAGCATGGAGACAGACTCATCCGAGCCTGGTCTAGAGCGCGACGGCAGCGAGCGCGGCAGCGGCCAGCGCCCCGGCGCTCCAGGTCACTGTACGCGCACCGCTGTTGGGCCCCATCGTCTGGGCAGCCTGGCTCGGGCTCGGCGCGATCGACTGCGTGGCGACGCCGCTGACGTTGGTCGCAAAGTCGGCACCGCACTGCGCCGTCACGGCCTGGCCGATGGACGAGTTGGCAATGGTGCCGTTGATCTGGATCGCGGCGTTGTAGATGCTGTGGTCAGCTTACTCTATCCGACACATCTGTCCCGGGCGCAAGAGTGCGCAGCCACGCCCCGCGCCCGTCGGTCGTCACTCACCCTGCCACGCAGCCCGTGCAGAGCTCGCCAGTCCCGAACGCCTGCTGGAGACGCGAAGCGGCGTCGCCGTTACCGCCAAGCAGCGAGGTGACCGTGTCAAAGGTCACGTCTGCGCTTGTGGTGCTCTGGATGGTGTTGATCGCGTCCGAGGCGCAGAACTCGTTGGTGCTGGGGTAAGCGTCGTCGGGGACATAGAGCGGTCGCCAAGGCGTTGCCAGGGCCAGCCTGTGTTGCCGTAGACGCGTCACGCCGATGTGCACCACACTCAGTGGCGACGGCCGGCAATCTAGCGACACTCACGTCTCGTTCTTGGAGCACGCCGCCGTCTTGATCGGCGTGTAGTTGTCCACGATCGTGAGGAAGAGGTTGGGGATGCTCGCCTGGTCGGCGAGCTCCTCGGTACACCCGCGGCGCACGCTGTTGGCCGCGCTCGTGAGGGACGAGTTGGAGCAGATGGGTGTGTTGCTCGAGCACAGGGAGGTGAGGTAGCCGTTGAGAGGGTCGACGACCGAGCTGTTGCCCCCGGCGTTGTTGATGACGGGGAGGA
>JAMALN010000592.1:0-24134 GCA_023630115.1 Cutaneotrichosporon sp. PK4640 | reverse complement strand
TGGAGTGGACACTTACCAGAGTCGCGTAGGCTTGGGGCGTCTGCCTCGCAGAGGGCGACGTCGAGGCGAGGTGGATGGAAGAGAGATGGAGAAAGAAGACGGAGAGCGAGGTGGTTGTCGTTGTTGGTGGGTGGGGAGGATGGACAGAGAGCAACCGCGTTGGCCGAGAGAGACCTTCCCCCTCGCACCCGGCATTTCGGGGTTAGCCGCTACAGCCGTGAGGCACAGTCCCACTCAGGCCTCGACCACGTGTCTCCAGACCACGTGTCTTGCCCAGAGTTGGCGGAGTTGGGTGGCGAATCCATGACCCCACAGTTCACACACAAAGGCACACACTCCCATCTCTCAACGTGCAGACATCACCCGCACCCGTCTCACAATGTCGCATTCTTCATCCACAGACACCTCGACAATGTCCTTTGGCCAACTAAGGAGAGAACTTCTCAGCCTCTCGCAGGACGACCGGCGAGGTGGGCCTCATCCTCCCGTGCTCCCTAACCCCAGACCTCGTGTCCGAGCTGCTGTGGTCGCTTCCCCGAGAAGGTGCGTGCGCCACAGGGCACTCTAACGGCAGAGGTGCTCCGCATCCACGCCCGCATATCAGACATGCTCCAGAAGGACATTGTTGGGGTGGGTGGCGGTGCTGGCAGCGTCGTCGGCCGCGGCGTCGGGCTAACCGCAGCTTCTCCCACCCGAGATCAGCACGCGCATCCTCGCGCTCCTCTCGGCCGACGACCTACTGCGCTGCAAGTCCGTAAGCCGCACCTGGTCCAAGCTCTGTGACGATCAATGTGGGTGCCCTCTCTCCTCGGCTGACAGCAGCGATCTGGATGGCCCTGTGCCAGCGGCATGTCCCGGCGATCGCGCCCGCCCGCACGACGTGGAACGACCTCGAGCTACACCGCCAGATCGTGCTGCGCGCCACGAGCCCCAACGCGTCGCGGGCGTACGACGAGAGCTTCGAGTACGACGCCGACGACGACGACCACATCATGACCGCGAGCCCGTCGCCGCACCGCGCCGTCCGCCGCACCGTGTGGGAACGCAACTCGAGCGGCCTCCCGACGTACCAGCGCGCCGTGGCGTTTACCGCCCCCGCCGCGCCCCCGCTCACAGACGCCCCCGAACCAGTGATACCCTCCCACCTCGGCCTCCCGACCGTCCTGCCCAGAGTCAGCTACAAGCACCTCTACCTCGTGCGCCGCACCCTCAGCCGCCGCATGACGTACCTCCGCCCCGCCGATCTCGAGGCCAACGGGCGCCGCACGAGCTCGTCGTACAACCCGCGCGTCGTGATCGTCAACCCGACGGCGTCGCAGGAGCACGGCGGGCTGCCGGGTCACACCGAGAGCATCTACTCCCTCCACCTCATCAAGCACCACATGAACATCTCGTGCCGCATCGGCGAGGTCGACGACGCGCTCTACAGTCTCCTTGTGCCAATGTCGAACGACATATTTAGCGCTACCGTCTCGTCAAGCCGTTCGGGATTGTCAGGCAGCCCCGCGCGTTCGTCAACCCCCTCGTCCTTCTCGGTCAGCGGGCGCGACTGGCTCCTCTCTGCCTCGAGGGACAAGACGATGCGCCTGTGGCAGATGTCACCTACCCCTCGGGTTGTCAAGGTGTTTGCAGGCGGCCACGATGGCTCGATCCTGACGCACTTCGTCGCCGAGATCCCCGTGGAGGACTCGTCCAGCCGATCCCCACTCGGCTCGTACTCCGGATACGCCCGCTCCCCGCCCAAGTCGCCGTCGCCGATGCGCGATGGCCCCAAGACGCGCCTCGTTGCCATCAGCGGCGGCGGCGATGGCAAGATCTGCCTCTGGGACATTGAGCATGGCGACGGGACGCCCGAGAAGACCATCCAGGCGCACGCCGACTCGGTCTTCTTCCTCCGCGGCGACGACGAGAAGGTTGTCAGCTGCTCCAAGGGTGAGCTGCCTGGCTTGATCGTCAGCTAATGCCAGACCGCACCATCCGCGTCTTCGACATCCGCACGCTCAAGGAGCTCGTCGTCATCGAGGACGCATCGGACGGACACCGCGGCGCGATCAACGCGGTGGACATCACCAAGGAGTTCATGTACGCTTCTAGCTCCTGTTCAAGCTTACACCAGTGTCTCGGCCTCAGGCGACCGCACCATCAAGGTGTGGGACATCAACGACGGGCGCCTGCGTGCGAGCCTCGACGCTCACGTGCGCGGCATCACGTCGATGGCGTTCGAGCCGCACCCCTCCAAGCTGGCGGGGTGGAAGCCCGAGATCCCCGGCAGCGTGCTGCGCGCGACGATCGTGACGGGCTCGTCGGACGCGTCGATCAAGACGTTCCACGTCGTGCAGCTGCCCCCGTCCGCCGAGCTCGACGAGGTCACCTTCCGCGACATGCTCGACCTGGATGCCGACGAGCCGCGCGTGCGCTACGCGATCCAGCCCGGCGTCGAGTACCACGCCATCTGCGCGTGCGCCGTGCCCACGCGCCCCAGCCCGGCCGGGTGCATGCGCTGTTTTAACAGGGGGCACACGGAGCTCGTGCGCTCCCTGTACCTCGGCGACCAGGTCACGCTGTCCGCGAGCTACGACAAGACGATCAAGATGTGGGAGCGCGCGACGGGGCGGCTCATCTTTGACTTTTCGGGATGCCACAAGGGCAGCGTGTTCGCCATCACGGGCGACCACACGCGCGTGGTCAGCTCGGGCATCGACGCCAAGATTGCCATCGTCGACTTTGCAGAGGGACTCGACACGTCGTTCGTGTAGTGTGTGTTGTATTGCCTGTACTGTATGCATGATGACTGATGAACCAAATCGATCTACAACGCCTGCCGGACCTGCACGCGGTCGTCAGGCTCCAAGCACCGCACCCACACGTCGTCCTCCCACGCGAAGGGGAATGTCTTGTACGCCTGTCATCAGCTACGGTCAAAGACCCTCCAGCTGACGTACCTGTGGGAGCACAAGGCGATTCCATACACCGGCTGCGAGTCGGCGGTGCGCCTCTTCAGACGGGTGGAAGCAGTCGATGGGCGACACCGCCTCGATGGGGTAGTGCTCGAGGTCGAGCGCGGTGCCGGGTTGCCTGTCTCAGCTTACAATCGATCCTACACCAGCAGAACTCACCAGATCGCCGCAAACGAGCTATTGCGCTCCGTGTCCCACTGCTCCACTAGCTTGCGCACAGCAACGTCGTACGCACGGCCCAGCTCGTCCATCCGCCACCGGGTGTAGTCACCCACTGGGCCGGGCAGGGTCGCGCACGAGCACTCGAGCGGGAGGTGCGGGATGGGCGGGTGGTACGGCCCTTGGCTGCTGTCAGTGGAGGCATGTGTGGCGACAGTACCAGTATGGATCATCAAGTGTGAGCTTGTACACGGCGCTGACGCGAAACAGGCCGACTGGCGTGAGTTGCAAACGGGCGGCCCAAGCTCACCGATGTTGACGATGAGCCGAGCTGCTGTCAGCTTCGTACAGTTTCATCCAGCTCACGGATGTGCCGCCGGAGAACCTCGACCGCGGCTAGGATGCCCTCTGCAAACTCTTCGGGTGTCCCTGGTCCTAGTGGAAGGTTGGCTGTGGTGAGCTGTTACTCTGGGCGCGTGGCCTCACAGGATAGGCAGAACGCGCACTGGTGTCAGCTGGACTTTGTGGGACGGCAGCAAACGTACGATATCGTTGGCCCCGATGGCGAGGTTCACATACGTCCACCCCGCCCGCGCACGCCCACTGAGCGCCTTGTACCGGGGGACGAGGTCTGCGTGAGCTGTCATCGCCACGTGAAGCTCACCCTGCGCCTGGCCGAGGAGGCTGGTCGCAATGCTGCCGCTCACCGCGCCGTTAAGCCCGTCGCTCGGCGGATGACACCCCTCCCCCTCGCCCACACAGAGCACGGGGTGGCGCCCGTAGCTCATGCCCACCAAGCGGGTGTAGCGGGAGAGAAGGTTGGGGAACGTGAGCGCGCCCCGGTCCCCGCCCGCGGCGTACGAGAGCCCGCGCCACTCGAAGATGTCGGGCACGCCTGGGGCCGGGGCGCGTGTGGAGGGGGAAGGTGTGTGGAATACAGTCTGCGCTTCTGCCACCCCTTGGGGAGTGGGTGGCGAGGAAGGTGCGCCGCGCGCCTGCGGGTCCCAGTCGCCACGCGCGAGCAGCGCCGCGCTGATACTGTCCCCGAGGGCCATCGCGATGGAGAAGTCGTCTGGCCGGCTGGCATCAGCTCGGATCACCCGGTATAGAAAGCTGAACAGTTGATGGACTCACACATCGTCCACGCGCACCGGGGTCGCGCGCGGCGCGAGGCGCGGACAGTCCCCCAGGTGAGGGAAGCGCACGAAGGTGCCGGGGAGGTCGCGCTCGCTGGGCTGGCGTGGTGCGGCGGCGGCAAGTGTCAGTAGTAGTAGTAAGAGGATCCACATCTCTGTCTTCGGTTGAAGAGATGGGAGATGGAAAGATGGAGAGATGAGCGATGGAGGGATGGAGGGAAGGTGATGGCTGGGTGGCGTTGAGCCGGGGGTTGAGGAATGGGCGCATCGACATTGTTCACTGTGGGGCCAGGAACCAAATACCGATACACCGTGGGAATCCTCCCTCCACCTCGGCTGCGTTTCGGCTGGACTCGAAGGGCTGGTGACTGCCCTTCTGCAACCCATCTCTGACACTCTCTGTCGCTCTCCTCGTCTCCTCTCACAATGTCCCTCCGCGCCCCCCTCCGCGCCTCCCTCCGCGCCCCCCTCCGCGCCCCTCTCCGCGCCCTCCTCCGCGCCCTCCGGCCCCTGCGGGCGCTGCACACCTCCCCCGCCGCGCGCGACTCGGACGGCTTCCGCATCAACGACCTCATGGCCAAGTTCAAGAACCCGTCGTCGCCGTACTACCTCGCGCCAGGGGAGGTAGGCCCCGCCTCGCCCCAGGACCACACCGTGTCGCGGCCGCTGCCGGGGCAGGAGGCGGCCGCGGGGGACTGGGTGCCCCCGCCGTTTACGACGCACGACCGCGCGCCCAAGTTGCCGCACATGGACCGGGGATATGACCGGGTGCGCGCGACGGCGCACGAGTGGTTCGACTCGAATGGGTTCGATTCGGAGGGGCGCGTCGAGTGGCCCGTCGCGTGGGGGGACAGCGATATGTACCGGTGAGTGCGGGCGGGTGGGGCGTGGGGGAGCTGCTCGCCGAGGGGCGGGGGAGGGAGGACGGGCGCCGGGAGGGGCGAGGAGAGAGGGGCAGGTTGAGAAGGGGGAAGGAGCAGCTGGCGAGGAGCAGTCCTCGCAGACGAAGCATCGGATCCCGCTGACCCCAGACACATCAACAACGTCTCGTACTGCCGCTACGTCGAGTCCGCGCGGATGAAGTGGATCGAGTCGCTCATCCCGGACCTCGGCGAGGTCGGCGAGGACTACCTGGTGAGCTGTGGTGTCGGTTCCATTAGCTGACGGCAGTACGGGCGGCGCACGGGTTTCATCCTCAAGGAGCAGGCAGTGCGCTACCGCTACCCCGTGACGTACCCGGACTCGGTGAGTCCTTGCTCGGCGCGGTGCGCAGCCATGAAGCTCGTCAGGCTGCAGAGCGCGAGCGCTTTCACTCCAGCGATAATCAGTTCTCGCGCTCACACCAGCTCGTGATCGCCAGCAAACCCCACTCGATCCACCCCGAGCGCGCCGAGTTCAAGATCCACTGCGCCATGTGGTCGCTCAAGGCCAACCGCCTCGCGCTGACCTGCGAGTCGTGAGTCCCCCTCGGCCAAGCTGACAGAAGCACATGCACAATCTACGACTTTGACAACCTGCGCAAGGGCGTCATGTCCGACACGGTGCGCGACGTGCTCACGGCCCGCGCGAGCGCGTAGAATGCATTACATGCCGCAGTGTTCCGCAGTAGTCGGTGGTCGCCGCCTGGGCCTAAGACGCCATTACATGAGACCCGCCCAGGCTCGACGAGCGTCAGTGGCGCGTGGTGTTCCCGCGCCAACGGCCGGACGGCTCAGCGCGGCACGCGTCCCGGCTCGGCATGCACGCTGCGAGGACGCTTCTGCCTGCCAGCGGGACCAGGAACAATTGAAGTCATTGCTCGAGGCCTCGGCGCCGCGCGTGCCGGGAGCACTGTTCTGCAGCTGGCAGATCATGGCTGATCGGCAGAGACGGGGAGAAAACGGTTGCACGCTTGGAAGCACGCTCCACTCTCCTTCAGAGCACGCTCCGCCCCAGCGTTACGGTCGTACGCAGCGCTGCGTCGCCCGGGAGGGGCCCAACGCTTGCACTCCTCGTTCGCACGGCAGGGCCGCGGAATGCAGCGCGTCCGGCCGCACTAGCTCGTCCAAGGTCGTCCCGAATCTTATTCTTTCAGGTAGCGACCCACAGCTGGTCGCGGTGGGATCTGGGAAGTCCAAAGTGTCCGAATAGAGGCGTTCATGTGGACCTGGAGGAACGGGGCCAGACCCGTCCGCCCAGGGCAGCTTCTGCCGCCTGCGCGTCGACGCGTACGGTGCATTCGCCATGGGGTCCCGCGGAATGGCCAGCCTTCCACGCAGGAGCTGGACCAGAAGCTGGCTTTTTGGACCCACGGACACTTTGCCCACCGGCCATGAGTCGCAGCAATGACGATGACGAATGGCGGGCAGGCACGAACCGTCGGACGCGTCGGGTTGGAATCGGCCTCTTGTGCCACATGAGCGCCACCGACCCAAGAGAGTGGGCGGGAAGACGAGGCAGCGTTACACATGCCAGCAGGAATCTGTCAGATGATGCATGCCCAAAGGTGAGATTATGTGTACAACAGTATACGAGTAAACATGGCGCAAGGTGTAGGCATGTTCGAGGCGCCGGCCGGCGGCGCTCTAGACTCTGGAATAGAATGGCAGACAGGGTGATGTGGACATGGGGCGGTGGAATGCTGCGGAGGGGATGACGGAGGTGCCCCTCCCTCCGGCACATGCGGGGCTCTCTCGGCATCTCTCGAGATGGGCTCATCGCCCGCCGCGGCAGCGCTGCGACGCAAAGCCCGCTGCGGCGAGGAGCATCGTCTCGCTCTCGGAGCGGGTGAGGACGACCTCGTCCCATGCGTCGAGCTCGGGCTGGCGCGAGCGCTGCCGCCGGCTCCGCCGGGGCTGCGGGGAGGGCGTGAGCTGCGTGAGCGGCTTGATGGGGGTGAGGCGTCCGAGGAGCGAGTTGCGCCGTTCTTTTGGTGGCGTGAGCGACGTGCCGAGGGGCGAGGGGTTGAACACGGCGTGCGAGGAGGCGGCGGACACGACGGGGGGCGGAGGGGGCGTGCGCGCCGGCGAGATGCCCGTGGTCTGCACGCGCAGCGACGGGCGGCCGTACAGGCCCACGTAGTCGGATGTGCGGCCGACCTCGAAGCTCATCTCTGAGCCGGGGGTGTCGCAGAACGAGAGGGACGAGGAGCGGCTCATGGCCGCCGAGGCGAGGCCGGACGCCGGCGTCGAGTCGGGCTGGGCGGCGTAGCTCCATCGCCGCCGTGTACTCCGGATGGAGGGGGCCGGCGAGTCGAGCACGGCGACAGGGGCGGCGGCGGGCTCGGTCTCCTCGCTGAGCACGCGCTTGCGGCGGGGTGGACTCTCTGGCGAGATGGGCGTCTCGACTGGCCCCTGGTCGCTCGCAAACGATAGCAAGAGGCGCGCGCGGGTGTCGAACGGGTTCTCGTCGTACCCGTAGTCTGGGTCGTGCTTTGCGTCGACGGGCACCTTGGCGTTAAGGCCTGCGCGCGCGGCGGCCTCGTACCGCGCCGTGAGGTCGCGGCGGAGGGCGTCGCGGTACTTCTGGATGCTGGAGGGCGGTGTTGGCAGCGTGCCGGGCACTGTGGCGCGGGACATGGTTGGCGGCGTCACTGGGTCGGCTGGTGGGGAGGGGAGGGGTGCCGCACGGGGCTCGGCGAGCGACATTGTGCGGGGGATGAGGTGGGGGGGAGGGCCTTTATGGGCACGGACTGGGTATGGATGTGGATCAGGTGTCGAGAGGTGGCAAGGGGATTGAGTGTGGAGAGCGTGACTGATAAGGGAGACCGAGCACGCGGGGTGTGGTATGGGATGGGAGTGCAAGGGCAAGGCGGAGGATATAAGAGGCGTAGAGTAGAGTAGAGCAGAGGACTGGATAGATGAGACGAGGATGACAATCGAGAGAGAGAGAGAGAGGACGACGACGAGTTGGACGATGAGGAGAGATGGACGAGGACATGTGCAGATTGAATTGACGGCGGTGGCTGCAGCCAGCCATGCGCACAGACCCCTCCTTCCTCAGGGTAACGTTGGGGGGGATGCGTGGGGGTTACGTACCTGTCCCAGTCTGACCCTTACACCTTACCCTGGATACATGCTCTTGCTTCAGCTGACGCGCGCAATGGTAGCCAATGAGAGTGTTCAGGGCACTCAGGGGGGTTACTGGTATGTCTCATCGGATGGACACTGCACTCGTAGACTTGTTCTCAATGGACCCTGGAATAGTGTCCCCTAATGACCCCTAATGACCCTGCAACACCATTGTCCGCTTGTCTCTGCTGTCGTCCTCGGCCGTCTCGTCTCGGTGCTCGTCGACACCCGCCACGCTCAACTTTGGGTACACCCACCTTCCATATCGGTGCTTGACTTCTCTTCGGCAGACGGGCGCGCGGGCAATTTAAGTTCGGAAGGCGGCGCGGCTTCTTCCACCATGGTCACGCAGATGCCATCTCTCATGGCTCAAGCCGTTCCGGAAACCCCGAGCGTGAGAACTCATACTGTACATGTACATTTAGTCTGGGGAACTGGGGAACGAACTGCGGTATGCAGAGTTTGTTCTGGGTCTGGGTCTGGGGTGGACGGCATAGGTGGGCAGCGGGAGAACGGCACATGAGGTGTAAGGCTCTGCGCGCTCTCGTCGGCTGAGGCTGGCAGGATGTGGCGGGCGTTGTGGACAAGGGCAAGAGATGCGCGAGTGCAGTTAACGATTGGCGAGAGTGGGGGAGTGGCGTGGGTGTGAGGGGATGCGGAAGGGAGTGGACGAGCACGGGACAGATCTCACCTTTACGACTGTGCGAAGATTCCGACAAGAAGGCCAAGAGCTGTGCGGCTGGACGCATGCACAGGATGCACAGGATGCGCAGGGAGCGGGACGAGCGTCGAGCGAACATGACGTGGGCAGTCGCAGGATTGTGGGCTAGATAGCGCAACATGACTCAGAGATGCAAGTCGAGATCCTGAACGCCGCCTGGCAGCTGTCTTTGTGGATACGCAGACACAGATTCGCGCCGGCGCATGCATTCCCCGACTCGCGCGTCTCTGCTTGTACGAGCAGGAGAACGGATGGGAGGGCCGCGATCACCTGCACATGATGTATGTACAATTGCCGGCTTGGCACCTCCTTTCTCCGCGGCTCCGTTCCTTCTGCACTGTCGCGTGTCTCACCTCTTCCGGTCTCCCTGCACCGCACAGCCACGGCTCTTGTCAACGCCGCGGCAGACTCTGATGATCTGGCAAGGGGCTTGGCGACTGCGTCCTAGATCCAACGGAGGTGCCGAGGGCGGAGGGACGGCCTGCTCGGAGGCAGCCTGTCCCTAGTCGGTACCTGCGACTCGAGCCCCTCGGCGTCGGCACGGGCAACTCTGCTGATCTGCGGACCCGAAGAGTGCCCCGTGCAACGGCGATGGCGCAGGAATGGAAGGAAACAGGGCGCACCTTGTTTCGTTTCGTGCGTGCATATCGTCGAGTGTCATCTTGGGTCGAGTGGAGCACCGAGTGGGACATCTGCAGGCCGCAGAGGCGCGGGAGTGACATGCCAGGAAACGGGGCGTTATCTGATCTTCCCATCGCTTCTGCATGCCACCAGCTCCATGCCTGCAACAGCTACATCTATGCATGTATGGCGTGACCATGGTGACCGCTGTGACATTGCCAGCGGTCGGAACCCAGTCGGCGGGTGAACATGTGAGCACATGGGCTCACGCCGTGATCGCGGATCGGGTGATCGCCGCCAACGTGCAACATGACGCCAAGCGTGACAACTGATCCGCTCCGACGCCCGCAATGCCGGGGGCGCCGGGTGCTGCGCAGTGCTCCATGCTCCACTCACGGTACGCTCCACTCGCTCCAAATGTTCCAACGCAAGTGCTGTCTCACACTAGCCAAAGTGGCGCCGCACCAACGTGCACGCTGCGGAGGAGGTATGACGTGCCGCTGCGCATTAGGCCCGGCGCATGGCGCATCCATCAAGTCACATCGCAGTCGTTCTCCAGCTCTCCAGAACTACAGATCAGTGGGGCGAGTGGGCAGTGCAATCGAGTCGTCCGAGTTGGCGCACGCACCAGACTCCCTTGTCTGCCCATCTGTCCCTCTTCCCTCTGACACGGCTGTTCCACCGGGCGAGAGGGTGACAGCCTTCGCGTCATGCCGGCAGGGCGTTTCGACGCGCCTGTCTTGGCTGCCCTTTGAGGTGAGTCATGTGAGTCATGTGACTCATCCTGCTCACGTGGTGATAAGGGGAATGATGTGTAACAGGGTGCTGACTGCGGAGACCCGCAAAGAGTCCGCCTCGGCCGCCCCCCTCCTGTGGCCATGTGGTTTGAGGGATGACGTTGGTGATGCGCGCGACACAACCCCTGCACCCTGGCGCATTCCACCCTTGCCCCTGCCCCTGCCCCTGCCCTCTCAGTCCACTCATCGCCCCTCTCACCACGCAGCACTTGAAACGCAGTCTCAGCCACATGCCGCAGTCGATGCACTGTTGACTGCTACAGTACACTCGAACAAGAGACATGACTCGCTCACTCGTGCTCAACTGCAGAGCGTTCAACGTGTGTTGATTCAAAAGCGCCAGAGACTGTGGCAGAACATAAGCGCCACTGGATGGGATCGGGGGATACGCGTCATTGATGAGGGCAAAGACCTCCACCCAAACCCATGCCCCTGGCCGAGTGGGCCGAGTGGCCACTCATTGACCAACCACAGGCCATGACGCCCGGCGGGGGGGGTGACCGATTTGAATTAGGGCCCTATTAACTGATTCCATTAGCACTAAACCACCCGGCTCGACGTTGCTCGTGTCCCATGTCCGACCAACACATCCATCCATCCGGTCATCCATCACAATCCATCTTTACACCTTCCTCAATCTCTCATCCCTCTCTCATCCTCTTCATCATCAACGTCCCCCCTTTACAATACCAAACACACCGCAACCACTCTCCTAACCTCCCCTGTCACTATCGCATCCTCCACCGTCGTCATCACGGTACCCGCGCCAAGCCCTTGACCGACAGATACTCGCCCGCGTCCTACCCCTCCTCCTCACTTCCTCACTTGCCCCGTCCCCACGTCGAAACAGCTACTGGGGCCCGTGCACTACCCTCTGGCCTGTCCAACTCGCCCCTGGTTAGAGCTTTCCCTCCTCGCTGGCTCACTGGGCCGCACACCACCGACTTCTCCTACCCCGTGGTGCCCAAGCCATGTCCGATCAGAGCTCCCTCTCCCGAGCCCATCCAGACCACCCCACCCTCTCTCAACTCAACACCTCCCCTCAGAGTAAGTCGCCCCTCCCCCTCCGTCTCCGCGACGCGCAACACGCTTGGCACCTTGCGCCTTGTCTGCGCCATTGTCGTTGCTTCTGTCCGTCCCAGCCCCCTCCTCACCGAGGAATCTCGCGCATTCCGCGAGTGTGGGGCCTGAGTAACGACTGTTGTTGTTCGCTCCCGACGGCGGCCGTCATGAAGCCCACCCAACCGACCGTGTAATGTGCTCACACGACGCAGCCCTCTCGTCGCCAGCCATGGCCAGCTCGTGAGTCACGGTCCGAAACTTGTCAAGAATTGTCGTGGAGGAAGCATGGCTTTTGTGTGGCATCTGATCGGTTCCCCCCCGTTTGCCATACTGTGCTATGATCCTATCCGCGGCCGCTCAGCCTCCGGACCGCGTCGCTCGCGGGATCGCAGGTCGACTGCAGTGACCCCCTTAGTGCGAGGTGTCCATGGATGCCCATGGCCAAGTACAGATCGCACAGACCACCTCGTCTTGGCCCCCACCCCCCCCCCTTCAAACCACCGATCACCTCCTGTTTGCTTGGTCACCTCCCTTCCTTCCTCCACGCGTCTTGCATCCATCAACAACACTCGCCACCGCCCGTCCACGGCGCTGACACAGGCCAACTCCCTGCACAATCTCATCTCTGCGCGTCTTCTCCCACTTGCCGCCCGAATGCCGCGATGGCCCTTTGCCGCTTGTTGCTCCGCTCATCACTTCGACTCCCCTTACAACATGCGCTCGTCGCCTCCTCACAAACCCACTCCTCTACCAACCAGTGCCGTCGCATCTCCGCCGCAGACGGTGACGACCCCGTCATCCATTGCCTCGGATGACTCGCCCGTCCCAGAGTTCAAGGGGCGCCCGGGTGTCATCACCGACAGCCCCAACGCGCGCTCTAAGAGCGTGACGGTGGCCGACGGGCAGGAGACATATGGCGTGAGTCCCTTCCCCCCTTCCTTCTTCCCCCCTTTGGCTTGTCACCGCCTCTCAAGAGCCGCTTCTGACGCTTCCCAGGTCCTCAACCGCCACCCGGCCGCCAAGGATGGCAGCCCAGCGTCGGTCGAAGAACACGTTGTCAAGCTGCCTACGTTCCGCGTCGGCGTGAGCGAGGACCGCAACAAACGGTGCCGCCGCACGATGGAGGACGCTCACAGCTTTGTCTATGACTATGCTGGCATCCGTGGGCAGGGCTACTTTGCTGTGTTTGAGTAAGTGGACTGGCGCATTGGCACCGCGACGACGCTGACGCCCAGCGGTCACGCAGGTAAACACGCTGCGGAGTGGTGTGGGCAGAACTTCCACGAGTATCTGCTCGACGCCCTCCTGACGTATCCCGACGAGCCCATTCCCGAGCTGCTCAACAAGACCTTCCTCGTTGTCGACAGCCGCCTCACCCACCTCGCGTACCGCAGCAGGACGCACTCGGGCTGCACCGCCGTCGTCGCCTTCCTCCGCATGGAGCAGGACACGCAGCAGGGAAGGAAGGGCTTCACGAACGAGTCGCTCTCGGCCCGCGGGTTGATGGAGGGCCGCGGTGAGGACGAGTTGGAAGCGGAGACGAGCGGCAACGTGCCCTCGCGTCGCTCGTCCATGGGAGCAGGCTCCTCGGGTGGCGTGGGTGGTGCTGCGTCGCCGTCGCACGAGCAGAGCCTGCGCAGAAAGATGTCGGGGCGCCGCATCCGCGACTTCGTCCGCGGCCTCACGGGGACCAGCAAGGCCGACGACTCTGCCGTCGATGACGATGACTCGGACGGGGGCCGCGGCGTCGAGACGATGGACCCGAAGAGCGAGACGGGGGTGCGCCGTGTACTCTACCTGGCCAACGTCGGCGATGCGCGCGCTGTCATCTCGTGAGTGATGGGTACCGGGCGATGCTCACACGCAGGCGCGGAGGCAAGGCTGTGCGATTGACGTACGACCACAAGGGCAGCGACAGCCAAGAAGCCAAGCGCATCACGGATGCGGGCGGGTTCGTCATGAACAACCGTGTCAATGGTGAGCTGGGGAGGTTTCGCACAGCTGACAGCTAGGTGTCCTCGCTGTGACGCGCTCGCTGGGCGACGCGTCGATGAAAGAGTTTGTTGTCGGCTCGCCATACACGACAGAGACGGTTCTCGACGACGAGGACGAGTTCCTAATCGTTGCCTGTGACGGGGTGAGTGTTTTGGGTGGGCCGATGGTCATGTGCACTCGGCGCTTACACCCCCGCTTTCGCTGACACCAGCTTTGGGATGTGTGCGAGGACCAGGACGCCGTCGACCTGGTGCGCGGCGTCGAGGACCCACAAGAGGCGTCCAAGAAGCTGCTCGAGCACGCGCTGGGCAACTACTCGACCGACAACTTGAGTGTCATGGTGATCCGGTTCAGCAGCAAGTAGGCCCATGTCGTTGTATGCTTTAGGGTCCTAGAATGTACAGCATCTCCGAGGCGGTGCGATGAGCGCATGGAGTGGTGGAGTTGTTGGGCGATCAAGCGGACCAAAGAGTAGTGAGTGACAATGACATGTGACTTGGGCGGCTCTGACGTCGGTTCACATTCGCCACTGAGCGCCACTGCCGCCGTGCCTGCCCCGCACCACTTTAATGTGCTCTCAAAGTTGGAGGGCAATCTCCAAACTCCCTCTCTGACTCTCTCTCTCTCTCCTTTGTCCAGTCTAGCCCATGACGCGCGCCCCCGCGACCCGCGGCTTCATACTCTTCTCTTCCAACCCTGTGCACTGATGTGAACACCATCAACACCACATCTCTAATCGTCTCCACCTCGAACTCAACATTGTCCACATCCCGACAGCCCCAAGCTGCCAGACCGGCCCCCTCCGCCAAGCCGCGCAATTCAAGCCCCACCAACACGATTCCACGCTCGCACTCACCCAACATGCGGACGGACAAGCTGTCCGCGCCGAGCGGGACCAGCTCCGAGCAAAGCGGCGCCGCCCCCAGCAACGAGGGCGCAACCCCCTCGCTGGCAACCAGCATCCCCTCCCCGTCCCTCTTCCCGCCCGATCCCGACTCGCCCGTCACCCCCTGCCTCACCCCAGGCTCGTCACCACACACCCTCGCCTCCGAGTTTCCGTCCCCGCCCCCGCGCGAGCCGCTGCGGATGCCCAGAGAGCCCCCCGCCGCCCCCAAGGACTCGCCCGCGCCCTCCGGTTTCTCCGGGCTGTCGCCCGGCTCGTCGCCGCAGACAATCGCGTCCGAGTTCCCCGCCCCGCCGCCACGGGACGCGAGCAGCCTCGAGCTCGTGGAGCCGCCGGCGTACGCGAGTGTGCCGCGCGACTCGGACGACGACGTCCGTAAGTGCTAGTGTGATGCATAGCTTTCTCTCCTCTCTTCCCGCCTGCCCGCCTGACGCAAGCCTACGACCCCGCAGAGGACATGCCCTGGGCGACGCGCGTCAACGCCGAGGGGCGCATCGACGTCGACGTCGACCTCGCGTCCGTCCCGACCGTCCCGCCGAGCGAGTACGGCGGCGAGCTCGACCTCGACACGCTGCGGTCCGACGAGTGCCCGCCCCTCAACATTGTCATCTTCATCGTCGGGTCCAGGGGCGACGTGCAGCCGTACCTCGCGCTGGCGCTCGAGCTGATCCGCACGCGCGGGCACCGCGTTCGGCTCGCGACGCACGCCATCTTCGCCGACCTCGTGCAGCAGGCCACCGTCCGGCTCGCGGGCCACACGGACGCCAACGGCTCTCCTCTCACGGCCAAGCTCGAGCACTTCAACATCGGCGGCAGCCCCGAAGAGCTGATGAGCTACATGGTGCGCAACCCGGGCCTCGTGCCGGGCATCAGCGCGATCGCGAATGGCGACATCCGCCGCAAGCGCCGCATGGTCAAGCAGATGCTCGTCGGGTGCTATCTGTCCTGCTTCTCCCCCTCGGACCACGGGGAGGAGTTTGCCGCCGACGCCATCATCAGCAACCCCCCGGCGTTTGCGCACATCCACGTCGCCGAGGCGCTCGGCATCCCCCTCCTCATGTCGTTCAGTACGTCCCCCGTCGTCCCAACTAACCCCAGCCATGCCGTGGACGCCCACCACGGCCTTCCCGCACCCGCTCGTGGCGGCCAAGAGCTCGTCGCCCGACCGCAAGCTCAACAACTACGCGTCCTTCCTCCTCGCCGACGCGCTCATGTGGCAAGGCCTCGGCGACCTCATCAACCACTTCCGCTACTCGATCCTCGGGCTGCGCCCGCTCTCCCTCACCAGCGGCCCGCTCGTCCTCCAGCGCCTCCAGATCCCCTACACTTACGCGTGGAGCGAGCACCTCCTCCCCAAGCCCGACGACTGGAAGGGCAACATGGGTAGGTACAAGGCAAACACACCTGACCGCAGACGTGGTGGGCTTCTACACGATGGACAACGACACGCGCTTCAAGCCCGACGCGGAGCTTGCCAAGTTCCTCGCGGCCGGCGAGCCGCCCGTGTACTTCGGGTGAGCTTCTGCAGATTCCTGCTCGCTGACACCAGCTTCGGCTCCGTCGTCGTGGACAAGCCCGACCACCTGACCAGTACGAGTGCCCGCGAGCGCGCTGACGCAGACATCATCCTCAACGCCGTCGACCGCACGGGCATCCGCGCGCTCGTGAGCGCCGGGTGGGCCGAACTGGGGGCCAGCGACGACATCCCCGAGTCCGTGTTCATCGTCAAGGGGAACATCCCGCACGACTGGCTGTTCGCCGAGGGCCGTGTCGCCGCGGTGTGCCACCACGGCGGGGCGGGCACGACCGCCGCGGGGTTACGCCTCGGCGTGCCGACGATTGTGGTCCCGTTCTTCGGCGACCAGTGGTGAGTTGCGTCGCGACACGAGCATCAGCTGGGAGAGTCCGTCGAGCTGACGGCAGGTTCTGGGGCAACGCGGTGGAGCACGCCGGCGCGGGGCCCGCGCCGATTCCGTACTCCGAGCTCACGGTCGACAAACTCGTCGCCGGCATCGAAGTGGCACTGGCACCGGCGACGCTGGAGGCCGCGCGCAAGATCGGCGAGGAGATCAGCGCCGAGGACGGCGTCATCGAGGGTGTGCGCAGCTTCCACAGCCACCTCCCGCTGTTGAACATGCGGTGAGCTAGTCGCTCACCACACAGCTGACGGCAGATGTAACGTCGACGAGACACAGGTGGCCGTCTGGTGGTCCGAGGACCACCAGGCGCGTCTGAGTGCGCGCGTCGCGGCCGTGCTGGTCGAGGAGCGCATCCTCACCTGGCGCGACCTCACCCCCCACCGTAAGTCTTCAGCTGACAGGTCGTTGTCCGTAGCTGACCCCAGGCGCCGTCGACTACGACTCGACGCGGCACTACACGGACCCGTTCGCGAGCTTCGGGCAGAGCGTGCTCAACCTCGGCGCGATGAGCGTCGGCAGCGCCGGCGAGCTGTTCTACGCGCCTGCGCGCGGCCTCGGCGGCCTCGTGTGGGGCGTGCCCAAGGGTGAGCTGAGTACTTGCCGCAGCTGACAGCAGCGTCCTTCGACGTCGTCTCGTCCCTCCAGGAGGGCCTGGAGAACGTGCCGGGCATGATGGGCGCGCACTCCCGGCGCCGCGGCAAGGTCGACTCGCTCACCTCGGGCGTGCAGGAGGGCGCGAAGGGCCTCGCCTTCGGCATCTTCGACGGCATCACCGGCCTCGTGACGGAGCCGTACCGCGGCGCGAAGAGCGGCGGCGTCGACGGGCTCGTCAAGGGCGCGTGGAACGGGGGTGAGTCGAGAGCAGCTAGCACGCGGAAGTTGCAAGCTGACAGCAGTCGTCTCCCTCGGCCCGCGCCTCGCGGGCGCCGGCCTCGGCCTCGTCGTGCACCCCGCGACGGGCGCCTTCCGCGGCCTGCGCACGCGCCTCGGCAAGGCGGGGCTGCTCGAGCAGAGCGTCATGTCCTCCCCGCGCCAGGGGGCGAGCCACCACGCCGCGCACAACGTGAGCAAGGACCAGCGCGCGGAGATCATCGCGGCGTGGGCGCGCCTCGTCTCGCCCGCGGCGACCGAGGGCCGGCGGCACGAGCACGAGTCGCGGCGCGCGGCGAACGAGCGCCGCCTCCTCGCCAGCGACGCGCCGGACAAGGCGCCGCTCGGGCGCCGGCTGAGCGGGATGCGCAAGAACAGCCTGCGCAAGAAGCGGGAGTCGGGGTCGTCGCTCTCGCTCTCGCGACCCGGGAGCGCGGCCGGGCCATCCAACGGGGACACGATGGCCTCTACAAGCTCGAAGGACCCGCGATGGGCGGACACGCACAGCCGCCGCGCGGCGGGCGTGTACGACGACAAGGACCCGCGGTGGCGCGCGACGCACGACGCGCTCACCCTCCCGGAGTATAAGCGGGACACGCTGGCGACGCTGGATGCGGGACCCAGCCGCCCGCCGCTGCGCGTCGGGACGGGCGCGAGCACCGCCACGTTCGCGAGCACGAGCACGGCGGACGTTGCGCAGGCGGGTATCGAGCGGTGGGACACCGAGTCGGCCGCGAGCACGTCGAGACTGGGGACGGCGTCGGCGGCGTCGGCAGCGTCGACGGCCGATTCGTCCGTTCCGCCCGAGGAGCGGCGCCGCTTCTGGAAGGGGCGGAAGGGCAAGAGCCGGAGCCGCAACTAATGATCTATCATTGTAGAGGAATACACATGTACTACTGCATTGCCCGCCTCACACCATGCATACCTACATCAGAGAGTGGCCTTCTCTCAGCGTCATCTGCCTCTCACTCTCACTTGCCCGCCTGGACGGGGCCCGGGCGCGGGCGGCCGCGGTGCGCCGCGCCCGGGGCGTTGCCGGCCTGCTCGCGGCACGGCGGGGGGATGGGGCTGGCCGGGTCGATGGGGGGGAGGAGCACCCGCCCGACGGGCCAGTACTTTGCGTGGTTGTCGAAAAAGTCCTTCCAGCCCTGGAGGGCGGCGAGCTCGGCCTCGCTCAGCCCGCGCAGGTCGTGCGTGAGGTGCGTGTCAAAGCAGCCCGTCACGAACGCGCGCGACGCGTCGCGCCCGGCCCTGGGATCAGTCCTCTCTTCTCTCCATTCTCCCATCTCCGTCGACGCACATCATGTTGTAGCTCCCCCCGCGCCCGTAGATCCGGCGGTTGGCGGACACGTCGTACACGCGCCCCCCGATGGCGAGGTACACGGGCCGGCCCTCGTCCGCGCCGTCGAACGCCGCGAGCTGCGCCGGCGTAAACTCCCGCCCGGGGGACGCGAAGGGGTTCGCGGGGTGCCGCCACGCCCGGCG
Organism: Cutaneotrichosporon sp. PK4640; assembly: GCA_023630115.1. Taxonomy (NCBI): domain Eukaryota; kingdom Fungi; phylum Basidiomycota; class Tremellomycetes; order Trichosporonales; family Trichosporonaceae; genus Cutaneotrichosporon; species Cutaneotrichosporon sp. PK4640. The sequence goes on along the minus strand of JAMALN010000592.1, from coordinate 5,459 downwards.
CAGCACGGGGCGCACGCTGTCCTCGAGCCCGAAGTGGTACGTGCCCGTCAGGAAGTGGCTCAGCGCGGGGAGGAAGAGCGCGAGGAGGAGGAGCCTGGCGAGGAGCCCCGGGCCCGCGGGCGGGGCGCGCTCCCGCTCCGCGCGCTTGCGGGCGCGCTCGGCGCGCGCGCGCTGGTCGGCCAGGATCGCGCGGTTCGCGGGCTTGCCGGACACGCGGCGGCCGTGGCTGCTGTCAGCGGTCCGCGGGCGCGCTCACACATCCGTCACGGGGTCGTACACCGGCTCGCCGCCCGTGCCGGGGCGCGAGCGCTCCCTCACTGGTGTTAGCGCGCCCGACGCGCAGCTCACTGCCGGGGACGGTGTGGTCCGGGTGGTCGGTGTAGACGTCGTGGCTCATGGCGAGGTGTGGAGTAACACGGCGGCAGTGCGAGGCATGACGTGGGGTGACTCACGTGACCCCGTCCAATCGGCCTCCACCCAAAGGAAGGCCGGTCAACGGACGTGGATTACCCGTCCCGGTCGATGCAGCACCCGAGGTCATCAGCCACTCATTCTCATCCTCCCATCCCCCATCCCACCATGGACATCGACGTCGACAACACCACCCTCCTCCTGCTGGCGGTGCTCGCCGCGCTGCTCCGGTACCAGCGCTTCGCCACGCCCTCGCCCCTCGTCCACTCCCTCCAGCTGGGGGGGCAGGCCGCGCCCGCCGCCGTCCGCCAGCCGGGCGAGAGCCCCATCTACCGCTCCTGGGCGACGGGGCAGGGCACGCCGCTGCAGGTCCGCCCCGCCGGCGGCGTCAAGAGCGTCGACGCGGCCGCGCGCGCGCCCCCGCCCTCCGTGCTGCCGGGCAAGCCCCTCCCGCCCATCAAGCAGCGCTCCATCCTCGACACGCCGGTGAGACCCCTCCCAGGTTCCAGCTGACCGCAGCTGACCCCCGACGCGCTCGCCGAGGTAGCGCGCCTCGTGCCCCTCGGCCTGCGCGCGCTGTTCCCGGCCCTCGCCAGCGCCGACGTGACCCCCATCGCGGTGCTGCTCCCCCCGTCGCCAACGACCTCGCTCCCGACCCTCCTCCTCGCGCTCGCCAGCGAGCCCCGCCACCCCCTCGTTATCCTCGACCACCCGCGCCACCTCCCCGCCGCCCTCAGCGGGAAGGACCACCCCGTCCCCGCCGTGGTCGTCGCGCACGCCTCCGCCGCCGCCGCCCTCGCCGCCCTCCCCAAGAGCACGCAGGTCCTCCTCGTCGGCGACCCCGAGGGCAAGGTGTCCCTCCCCGCCAAGCGGTGGGAGGAGATCTGGGACGCGGCCGAGGCCGCCGCCGAGCCGGAGCCGCGCGAAAACATCTGGTCCGACGCCTTCGGCTGGTTCTACGCCCCCGACGGCGAGGTCCTCTCCGCCACGCACATGGTGAGTAACCCGCAGACTATCCTAACAGCAGACGATGACGGCCGGCATGGCGGGCATCATGGCCCTCTTCCCGGCGGACAAGCGGCCGAGCTCGCGCGACGTCGTGGCCTCGTCGCTCTCCCTGAACACGCCGTTCGGTCTCGCCCTCGCCCTCGCGGCGGTGTGGTGCGGCGCCGGCCTCCGCCTCCTCGGCCCGGCGGGATGGGACACCGAGGCGGACCCGAACGCCGAGCTCGCCCTGCTCGCCGCGGACGACCAGCCGCTCCCGACCGTCCTGGTCGCCTCCCCGGCCTACCACGCCGCGCTGGTCGCGCACGCGGCCCACGCCCTCCGCACCCCGCTCGGCCGCGTCGTGGCGGCGCACAAGCTCCGCGCCATCCGGCACGGCTACATCGCGCGCCAGGGGTGGGCGGACGCGCTCGTCTCGGGTGCGCGCAAGGGCGTCCTCGGCGGCCTGGTGGACAGCCTGCGCGCCGTGCTGGTGGTGGGCGACATCAGCTACGCCGCCGCTTCGCGCTCCCACGCCGTCCTCTCCCTCCCGCTCACGCGCCTCACGGCCTCGCCCTACTCTGCGGGGCCCGTGTTCGCGTCCCACTTCTACGACCTGCAGAGCCCGGTCGTGCCGGACGTGTTCACGCCCGCCGCGGGGGGGAGGAAGGCGCACACCGGCCCGCCCGCGAGCAACGTCGAGGTGCTCCTGCGCGGGGTGGACGAGCCCATGCCCGAGGAGGGCGAGGTCGCCGGCCGCGTGTGGCTCCGCGGGCCCGGCGTACTCGACCGCCCGGGCGCGGTTGACGGGTGGAGCGACGCGGGGATCAGCGCCGCCGTCGCTGCTAACGGTACGTTTGTCGTCGCTTAGAGCTGGAGCGATGCATGATGGTGGCCGCGCTTCAGAGTGACGCACACGATGGACGAGGTGTGGCTGGGGCGAGTGCAGAAAAGCAGGGGAGGAAACACGCCGCCACCGCATCCTCGCTTCCTTTGGCGCTGCCGTCGGCTTACACCTGCTCATCAGTGACAGTCTGACATCACTTAAACTCGCTCGTCTCCGCCATGTACCCTCCCCAACACCCGTTTCTCTTCATCCACTGAACCTACTCGAACAGATGGCATCTCCCATGTCTTTCACCTGGCCGCAAGCCCCCGCCCCCATGGCCGCCACCCTAGCCACCACTGGCACGGCCACCAGAGCCTCCAAGCACTGGGGCCGGCTCCCGCGCAGCTTGACGGTTGGCATGGGATCAAGGCTGGCGCCTTGACTGGGTGGCAAAGCAGCCATCACGTGACGATTGGTCGAGTCGTGCAGTATTGAATTGAGTGCGAGCACACATACAAGTTGCCACAGCCAAACAATCTTGACTCTTCACATCTCCCACCTCTGCCTCCTTCATCTGTGTCTCCTTCATCTGTGTCCCACCACTTGTTCCTATCCAACTTTCGAGATGCCCAAAGGTCACACGTCTGGCGGCCGCGGAGGCCAACGCAAGGGAGCGCGCAAGGGCAGGCCGCAACCACCTTCCTCCCCCTCACAATCATCGTCGCCCCAGACCCCTCCCGACCTCCCCTTCTTAGTCCGTATCGAGAGTGAAGGGGTTGAAGCGGCGTTCGACGCCGTGGCTGAGAATGTCCTGGGTCACAAGGTCGTCGCCTTCCAGCCGCCCCCACCTTACCGCGTCGGCCGTCTTGTGGGAGAAGGCACTTCCCCATTCCTCGCCAGCTTCGAGCTGCAGTCTCCCCAGGTGAGTTTGTGTAGACATACAACGACTGACATGATTAGGAGGAGAGGATGCTGGCCTTCGAGGGCCGCATTATGGCGCAGTTCGACGTCGCCGTCGAGGCGTCCACCGCCAATCTCCAGGGCAAGGTGGACATCCTCCAAGGGGAGGTGGACATCCTCCTAGGCGAGGTGGACATCCTCCAAGGCGAGGTGAATATCCTTCGGGGCGAGGGCAAAATCCTCAAGGACAAGGTTTACACCCTCACCATCGCCAACAAGGAGCTCAAGGCGGAGCTTGCCAACGTGAAGGAGATCTCCTCTCGGCTTGTCAAGGTGAGTTGTTGTCGCGACAGAGGTCTGACAGAAGATGCGCGAGCCGATCTTGGCGTGATCGACGATCAAGATGGTTGACTTCTGTATGCTGGGGAGCACCGATCTCTCCGCCGCGGATGTGAGGAAGTCTGCCGAACCAGATTGCTGACTCGCAGTGTGGGAAGGTGTTCCCGGACGTCTGTCACGTGGCGTCGTTCAAGAAAGTGCTTTCGCAGTCTTGTGGCGGCCGCGAACTCCTGCCCCCCTGGACTGCCCGCGTCTTGGCGAAGCAGGTAACGGACAGGGATGACGCGGCACATCCCGAGAAGAAGCTCCCCGCGCTTGTCGACGAGCTGCTGTGGAAGCTGGTGCAGGCGGGCCACGCGGAGCCGACAACCGCATGGCTCGCTGCGCGGTATCTCATCTCGGCATACTACGCCAAGTTCGGGGCGCAGAAGACTACCGTCCTCCTCGACGATGCGCGCAGGCTTGCCGGTACGCCCTTCGAAGCTCGTCATGTCAAATGGCTATCGGCAACCCTCGGCCTGTCCGTCTGAGGCCGCGACCCGGCCTCGACATGCGTATCCCCTTCCGCCGCCTGTAGTTGTATGTATGCAGTGTGCATGTACTGTAAGTGTAGGTGTACATTGCATCAGCAGAGCCAGAAGTCAGATCTGTCTGGACAGCGTCCCGTCTTCCCTCCTGGCCGCACCTGACGACTCGGCTCTCGGGTGCTCCTGTGCGGGGTGGACAAGCCCATGCCCGAAGAAGGCGAGCCCGCCGTGTGTGGCTCCGTGTGCCGGGTGTGCTCGATCGCCAAGAAGCCGTCGAGGGGTGGAGCGACGCAGGGAGCGCGGGATTAAGCTGCTAATGGCACCTTTGACGTAGCCTAGAGTTAGACGCTGCGATGCTTGAACGTGGGCGCGCTCTGAGGTTCTGCCTTGAGGTTCTACCCGCCTCGGTACACATCCACAAAGGATCGAGGCGTGGGGGACGCTGATGGCGAGCGAGGGTGCTCACGACACCTTCCCTCGAACCTTCCTTGCTTCACGACTACACATCACTCCCTCCCTCTGACCTCCTACTCCCTCTGACCTCTTACTCCCTATGACCTCCTACTCCCTCGTGACCCCTCGAGCCACCTCTCCCCTCTCCAACACTCACTTCCCTACAATCATGCCCAAGCACAGCGACGTGGCCCTCGCCGCCCTCCACGACAAGATCAAGCACCTCGAGCGCAAGACGAAGAGGCACAAGGGTCAGATCAAGGACCTCAACTGGCGCAACGCGCCGTGGATCGCTAGCACACAGAGGCAGAGCCCGGGCGTTCAGACTCCCAGGCAGCAGTTCCCACACACCGCTCGCGGTCGCCGGGGGCGCTGCGCCTCAGCGTGCCCCACTGAGCCGGCCCGTCAGGGCGCCCCTTGCCGCCGGCGCTCTGAACGCGGCTACTGCGGCGCCCGATACCTCCATCACGACCAACCACGCGGCTGAGGAGATCGCTGCCAAGCGTTAGGCTTTCAGGGAGATTTCGGGGACTAGCCGACGAGTCAATCGTTGTAGACAGGACGTTGTTGACGATGCCCATGGCGAAGGACGCTCTGCACAGCATGCACGACAAGTTGCACAGCATGCAGCATGCATGACATGTCACGGTTGATGATCACACAAGGTTATTTTCTGCCTGAACCGAAGTATTCTGGAACGTGGAATGGAATGGGTGACATGTGACGTCACGCCACCAAAGATCCTCGAAGCTCATCATCACAGTGCCCCCTCCCACCACCCAGAGCTCCACGTCCTCACTCGACATGTCTCTTCGCTCTCTACACTCTCTGCGTCTTCCAAGACTTGCAAGACAGCTAGATATCGTCCCCCGACAGCTATACATCCACCCCCAACAGCTATACCCCCTCCTCCTACCCCGGGCCCTCCACACCACCCCCCTCACTCGCGTGATCCTCGCCCCGCCCTCCCCACCCACACCAGACAAGCTCACCATGTCCGACGACGGTATGGCCAA
>JAMALN010000591.1:0-24140 GCA_023630115.1 Cutaneotrichosporon sp. PK4640 | reverse complement strand
ATGATCGAGGAGGACAAGGAGCGCCAGATGGCCGAGATGAAGGCCGGGATCAAGGGCATGTTCGGCATGGGCGGTGAAAACGCCCCCGGCGCCCCCGGCGCCGCGCCCGCGGAGCAGGCCCAGGCCCAGCCCGCAAAGTAGACAATTCATTGTAGCACCCGACAGCATGCACTCTGCTCATTTTTCTGGGGCGCCGTGAGGCGCAGCGAGATGTCGAGGGTTGGTGTGATGGCAGTTACTAGAAGTGCGAGTTCGGTTGGGTTGTGTGGGTTCGGATCCGAAACGGCGATCAAAAGTCGAGTGACGTCCACAATCACTTCCTCCAACGTTCCAACCATCCATCACCCCGTTCATCACTATCACCCACCTCGCTTCACATCCTCGTCTCTTCTACCCGTTAATACTCTTCCTAAGACTGCACCATGGCACCTGCGTGGGTTGCTCAGTCCCTCGCGGACATCCTTGGTCTCGGTGGGTCCTTGTTTCCTTCTCTCCGGAGGGCGCACAGTCGCGTTTCTGTGCTCAGCTAGCAATGATGGATGAGAGCTGATGCCAGACCATGAAACTATCAACCAGGTGATCATTCCCGACCTCGAGGGGTACACGTCGGATGTGCGGTTGAGAGGGCACTTGCAGGTGAGTATCGGAGGAAGGAAGGTGTGCAAGGGTATCGAGACTTTGCCCCTTTAATAGCAGTAGCGAGCACCGCGACAGCGCTGACCCGCAGGACTTCCTCGGATCGACCGCCGCCGCGCGCGCCTTCGCCGATCGCTATGTCGCGCACCGCTTCCCCCCTCTTCCCGGCGCCAGCGCTGCTCCAGGACCATCAGCTCCACCCCGCATCGTCCAGCCGACGCCTAGATATGCGACCGCCTTGGCGCCGAAGGTGAACTCGCACTCGCATGCCTCGCCGGATCTGAAGGACCACATCCGCGCCGACCTCGGCCTCAAGAAAAAGAAGAAGAACACTGCCGCGCTCGCCGTCGCGGCCTCGCAGACGCCCGTGGCGCGCACCCCCTCGGCTACGCTCCCTGAAGAGCTTGAAAGCGCGTTTGGCGCCGGCGGCAAGGTGTACCAGAAGCACCGGGACGAGGGCCTCTTCCCTTCGCGCGGCAACTCTGCACGCGGCGGTTCCCGCACACCCGGTAGCGGAGCGCACACCCCGCACCGCGTCGGCGGCGCCGTGACTATCATGGAGTCGGCCAAGCCCGCCAAGGAAAAGGAAAAGGGCAAGGCGAAGGAGGACAAGATCTTGGACCTACCGAAGAGCGAGGAGACGAAGCGCCTCGAGGGTATCGTCGAGGATCTGCGCCAGATGCAGGCGGGCATGGGCAAGGGCGCGCCTGTCAACACCACGCCGTGCTTCTGCCAGGGTGAGCTTCCCCTTCTCCACACCGAGCTGACAGCAGCGCGCCTGCACGACCTCTCGCGTTACACGCCCCAGTGCGCTGCGTGCGGCCTCATCCTCTGCTCGCTGCAGCCCGCGCATGCGCCGTGCCCCTCTTGTGCTCGCCCAACGCTATCCCCACCAGCCCTCGCCCGCTTAATCTTACGCGTCGAGGGCGACATTGCGGCCCAGATCGTGCGTGAGCAGGATGAGCGAGACGCGGCGGAGCGCGCGCGCAAGGATCGCCTGCTTGCCGAGTCGGGCGGCGGTGCCTTCCCCACGTTGCCGGGTGGCGCTCGCAAGCCCGCGAGCACGGCCGAGGCGGCCCGCAAGGTCCTGACCATCAAGAGTGGGCAGGGGAAGGGCAAGGGTAGAGGCAAGACCACCCTCACCGCTACCACCTACACAACGGTCGCGACACCGCCAACGATCAGCCAAGAGCCCGCCGCACCGGAGACGATGCCCCGCCCCCGCTCGCCACCACTCGACCCTTCGAGGCGCGCAAAGGAGGCGGCCAAGGTGCACGACTGGTGCGTTGAACAGGACCGGCCGTGGGGCGACCTCAAGGGCGAGCGCCGCGGCGAGACGTGGACGTACGTTGAGAAGATTGTGATCGAGCGGGCAAACGAGGAGGGGACGGGGCGGCGGCGGAAGGCCAAGGGCAAGGGGCTGGGCGTGGACGGGCGGCATGTGGTCGGTGCGGCACGGTAGGGTAGGGCCGTGTCCGAGCGTGAGTCAGTGCATGGTCATGCAATAACATGTTGCAGGAGACAGAGGAATGCATAACTGCAACTCGCCTCGACAGGAGCGGAGTGGTGTTTGTCCGCCTTTCCTGACCTGGGGCTCGGCTGCCCACCGGGCCGGGTGGTGGGCGAGGTGGGGCAAGGCCCTGGACCTGACTGGGACTCGCTTGGTTCTTGTCGCGTGCAGATTGTCTCTGCTCCGATGTCCCGAGTCCGAGTTCGGCATGCACGTGAGGCTGTGCCATGCCCCGAGTAGTCGATTATAAGAGGGGGGATGCATTGGTGATTTCCAAAGACGGAATGAGGGTGCCGGAGACGAGGTAGGATTACGTAGCCGGCGTGGCAGACGGAGGTGGAAGGCCTAGAGGGGGGGGCTGGGGGAGGACGGCCAGGACCGGGGGTGGACGTCAGATGGGGGTGGGTAATGACAGCCACCCAGCCACTCACTCTCTGCACTATCTCTCTCTAACATCCTCCTTCATCACATCCTTCTCTCCCACTCTCATCCTCATCCATCTCTCCCCTCCTCCCTGCCGTGTCAACGATCCACGTCGTCAACAGCAAGCAACCAGCCCACCCTACCTACCCAACAGCCACCGGCCGCCGCTCCAAGCCACCGGCACCCTCAGGCGTATAAGCGTCAGCGGTCGCTTGTCACCTGTTGCTCGAGTGCCATCAGATCTGCGCTCGTCGACACGCGACCACCATCCCATCCCATCCCATCCCATCCCATCCTCCCATCTCACACTTCGCATCCTTTCTCGCGACGGGAACCATACATCCTCTCTCGCACACCCTGCCCAACCCCGCCTCGTGACCCAGCCTATACCACCACTCACCATTCCCAATCGCCTACCGCCCACCCCCCTCCTGCCCCGCATCGACCGCCCGCGGCCCCACCCACCTGGCCCCGCCCACCGCCGTGGCCCAGACTGCTGGCCCCGACGCACGCGCCGTAACGCCCACCAACATAGTCCCACTCGGATCTCTCGCCACCCGTATACACCCCCTGGGCGCGGGCCACACGCAACTGCGCTGCGTCACCACAGTGCGTAGCACCCATCAACTCTTGAGAAGGCCGACTACCTCTCCGACCTCTCCCCACCCACCCCCACGACCATGGGCAACGCCCCCAGCCATCAGGGCGGGACACCGCCGCATCTCGAGGCATCGGGATCGGCACCCGCGCCACCACCCCCGTCGTCCAAGGACAAGGAGCTCGCTAAGCCGTCGTCCCCCCCACCGCCCTCGACGCCCCTCCTCATGCCCTACGGCGGCCACCTCAGCCCGCAGAACCCGCACGCGCTCGGCCTGCCCCAAGCGCACGACTACAGCAAGACGATAGTGACGGCACTCATCCTCGACCAGCAGCTCGCGCCGTTCTACCGCGGCCTCGACGACTACGAGGAGGACTGGGCCGAGAGCGAGGTGTCGAACGCGCTCCTCCAGACGCGCGAGAAGGACTTTGCGGAGCAGGTGGACAACTCGGCGACCTCGCGGCTGCGCGAGGAGCGTGAGACGGTTGCGCGTGGGCGCCGCCTGAGCCACGAGGCGGAGCGCGCCGAGCGCCAGCGTCGCGAGGAGAAGGCGTACCTCGGCGCGCTCGAGTGCCCCATCTGCTTCCTGTACTATCCTCCCAACATCAACACCTCTCGCTGCTGCCAGCAGCCGCTGTGCACGGAATGCTTCGTGCAGATCAAGCGCGCCGAGGCTACCACCACACACCTCGAGAGCGAGCCCGCGTGCTGCCCCTTCTGCGTCGAAACCGACTTTGGCGTCATCTATGAGCGCCCAACCGTTGCTCTCCCCACGCCCAGCGGCATCCTCAGCCCCGCCGGCTCCAGCCCCGCTCCACCCTCCGCCCTGGCCACGTCCCCTGAGGGCGGCACGAGCTCGTTCAGCAACGCCCTGTCTGAAGAGCCCCTGTCGCCTGGCGCTTCAGAATTTGTCTTCCGCGAGGAGGGCAAGCGACGCAAGAGCGTCAGCTCCAAGGCCAAGGAGGTGGTCACGATCGACGCAATACGGCCTGATTGGGAGACCAAGCTCAACGCCGTCAAGGCGCAAGCAGCGCGCCGTGCCGCGCGTCGCATCGTCATGCGCCAGGTCGGTGACCGTCTCATCCCGATTGGATATACATCGTCGCGCGCGACGGGGCAGGCCGACTTCTCCATGTCTATTCCGCCTGAGGAGGGTGGTTCCCGGCGGTCGCGGCGCACGCGCGAGCGGGAGCGCGAGATGGAGGAGGTGAGCTCGAAGGTCTTGGAGAGTTGACAGCAGATGATGATCATGGAAGCCATGCGGCTGTCGCTACTCGACCACGAGGAGTACCAGCGAAAGCAGGCCCAGGAGACCAAGCCTGGGCAGGCGTCCGCTGGGCCGTCTACGGAAGCCGGGAGCAGCATCAGCAACGGTGGCAACGGCAACGGGAGCAACGGCAGGGGTCCAAGTGGCACGTCGTCGCCGACGCCAAGCACAAGTTCGCGCCGCTCCTCGCGCGCAGCTGACACGCTCACGAATTGGCGGCAGAACGAAGGGGGGCGCGCGGCCAAGCTTCTCTCCAAGATCACCGTGAACCGTAGCAGAGCCAACTCCAAGTCGAGCGTGCACTTTGCCCCGTCGCCCACGACGCTCGGCGGAACGTCTACACCAAGCGGGAGCCGTGCGCGCTCGTCTTCGACGCCCAGCCCAGCTCCGGGACTGCACCCGGAACATGCGCCGTCGCCGCTTGGTGGTTCGGTGACATCCCGCCGCTCGCTCGACGTGCCCGGTACTGGGCGGGGCGCCGCGCAGGTGCTCCAGGCGGCGCTGGGACCCCCTGAGCCCTCTGAGCCCGCCATTCAGGAGGTCGCCACGCCCGCGGCCGAGCCGGACAGTGACCCGCTCGCGCGTGAGCTTGCTGCCGCGACGGGCGACAGCGCCTCCGCTCCAGTGGCCCCTGCCCCCGCCACCACTCTTGCCCCTGCACCCCCTGTCATTGTGGAGCCCCCCAGGGACTCGCCACTCACCGAGCTTGCTCCTGCGGCGCCCATCGAAGCCGCCCCCGGGCAGGACCTCCTCTCCCTCGAGAGCCCGAGCGACCTCGCCCCCGAGGCGGAGGTGACGCCCCGCGACTCCCCACTCTCGGACACGACGCCAGCGGCCAGCCCCTCTCGCCGCGCCGGCCTGCTCCCCGATACGCCTGCGACGAGTAGCGAGCCCTCGCCAGCCGCCACGTCCGGCGCTCTCGCCGCGCCCCTCGACATGGGCAAGGCCTCCGAGCTCGAGACGCCCGCCAAGCCCGCGCCCAAGTCGCCCACGCTGAGCCCGTTCAAGCCCAAGCCGTGCCGCACCGACACGAGCACGAGCCTCGTGTCCGTCGACGCGGCGAGCTTTGTCTCGCACTCGAGCCTGGGCGACGACGAGATTGTGCGCCGCCCCTCTGGCCCGCTGGCCGCGCGCGCCGACGACTAGACTTAACGATGGCCGGGCCTGATGCCTGGCCGCCTCCGGAACACATACGTTATCCTACATCTTCATCCGGGCCTCCAGGCCCGCTGTCTGTACAGTACATGCACATTGTGAGGAGACGCGAGCGAGCGGGCCAGAGGGAGGGAGGCGCGCGCGCGACGAAAATAGCCCAGGCTCTCCGGCTCGGCGACGACACCGAGGCGGAGAGTCGACACGACGCGTCGAGCCAACCATACTCTCCCATCGCAGCAACCGGCCAAGACTCAAGATTGTCCAGACAAAGAGCGCCTCGCGCGCCACGTGCCGTGTGGCTGGCATGCGCACGCCGCAGCTGATACGGGCGTCCCACCGTTCCAGTGGCTTCCAGCTCGCCGACATGCCACGGTGGGCCCGGGAGTGACGTCAGTCGGAGCCATGACCGAACGTCCCACACCTCCCACCTGTCCTTGTCTGTCCGCCCTCGGTCCCTCGGCCTCAAATGTCAGCAAGGGCGATTCTCACGGGAGGCTCATACAGATAGCGTCATGGCCAGCTGACAACTCGGGGTGCTCATTGGCGCTGCTGGCGTCATATATAGGCCACATCAACCAGACCCCAAGACCCCACCACTCACTCACAATGTCCCTCCGCCTCGCCGCCCTCCGCACCCCCCTCCGCACTGCAGCTGCTGTCCGGCCCGCGCTTGCGCGCGCGTACGTCAAGCTCGACGGCGGCGACCCCGGTTCCGGCAAGTGGGAGACGAGCGCCGACCCCAATGCTGTGAGTTTGGAGGGGGAGGCGGAGGCGGAGGCGGAGGCGGAGGGGGAGGGAGATGGGGGGTGATACTTGTCGTTGCGGCTGTTCCATCGCTATGCTCCATCGTCCAGTCGCTGTGCCTGCGCCCTGCTCCACCGGCGGCGCTGCTGCGCACTCGCGTGTCACCGTGTCTCGCTGTGGGCCCGTCGCTCGCTCCGCTAACCCCAGACCGAGTCCGAGGCCGACGTCCGCGCCGACCAGGAGCACGGCCACCGCGGCAAGCCCGATGCCTCAATGCAGGAGGCTACGGCGGCCGAGGCCGAGCGCCAGTACAAGGCCGGCCAGCCCGTGACGGAGAAGGTTGTCGATGGGGTCAAGAAGGCCGTCAAGAGCGCCAAGGAGGCTGTGAGTGGCACGCGCCGGACGTCAACATGAGCGCAAGGCTAACCCCAGCTCAAGTAGTTCGGCTCGAGGAGTTCGTTCAAGGAGTCAGCATGGAGAGAAGCATGGTCAGAAGACGCATGGGTAGCTAGCAGACAAACAATTGAGATGTGAAGCTGCTGATCGCTCAACAGATGACTGATGTACATGCACATGCGAGTGAGACGTTACAATGACGATGTGGTGGTGAATGCTGATTGTCAGGCTACTTCTGCCAGTACGAGCGCTTGGCCGCAGGAGACGGTGCCGCTGCTGCCGCCGCCGACTCGCTCTTCGTCTGCATCTTGCGACGCGGCTTTGAGGCGGCCTTGGCCGGAGTTGGCTCCTTCGGCGTCGCCTTGGGTGTGGGCATCGCAGAGGTCGTCTTGGCGACTGACATGGTCTTGGTGATGGGGGTCTTGGTGACGGGGTTGGACTTGGTGACTGAGGAGGGCTTGACCGGAGGTGGAGCCATGAGACTCGGCTTGAGTGCCGACTTGGACGCCGGCTCCGAAGACGGCTTTGGCTTAGGCTTGGGAGACGATGCGCCTGGAGCGCTGAGCTCGTCGTCGAAGTCGAACGGGTCGACCTTGGTCCGCTTCGCAGGCCGCCGCGGCGACTTGGTGACGAACTGCGCGCTGCCAGTGTCGTTGAACGGGTCGTGGTCCGGGTCGCTCAGGATAGCCGGAAGCGGCGGCTTGACGAGGGGCTCGAACTTGCTAACCGACTTATGAGCCGGGGCTGGACGGGTCGGACGCACCCCAGCGTCGGCGTCGGAGGCGTCGTGGCTGATGGGAGGCGACTTCGGTGTGGTCTTCGTACGCGAGTACTTGCGCTTGGGTCGGGGGCGGATCGTGCGGACCTCGGTCTCTTCCTCGTCGCTATCTGGCTGGGTCGGTGGGACTGGGGCGGAGACACGCTTGGCTGACGCATCCTTGGTGGCCGAGGCCGGGGTCGGAGGCGCAGGCTTGGTCCAGGTGGACGAGGGAGCAGACCAGCGACTCACGGGGCGGGTCGAGCGCGTCTCTGGCTCGTGCTCGTCTTCGTCGCTCTCATTGGTCTTGTCGTCACCACCCTTGACCTCCTCGTCGCTCTCCGGCTTCCCTGGCGACTGCGGCTCGGGCGTGAGACGTGGCCCATGGTTGACGACCGAGGGGGACGAGGCGCGGGAGCCCTCAGCCTCGCTCTCGCTGTCACCTTCCTCTGGTTCGCTCTCTGGGTCGTCCAAGGTCTCGCGCGTGTCAGAAGGTAGGGCCTCCGGCTCGTCGTCGCTGTGCGTGACGCTCTGGGCATCCTGGCTGCTCGGAGCCTCAGACTCGGGCGAAGGGGTGGGGTCCGCCTCGGGCTCGGGTGAGGGGGTCGGGGTAGCCTTGCGCTTCCAGCGACAGGTCGGCTCTGGCTTGATGGCCGCCTCCTCGCTGGCGATCGCGTCACCTTCCTCCACCTGGGTGACGGTGGCGCGCGGGGTGTACGAAGCGCGGCGAGGCACGGGTGCACCTTCCTCCTCTTCGAGCTCATCCTCTAACGCCACCTCGTACTCCTCGACCTCGACCTCTCTCTCCTCCCCCTCGTCCCACAGGGCGCGGCCAGCCTTGAGCCCAGGGAGGATGAACTGGCATGAGCCTTCACTCACTTTCCCTCCACCCTTTCCTCCAGCGTCGACTCACATTGTGGTACACCTCGTGGAGGTCGCTGCCAGACAGGCCCTTCGAACTCCCACGCTTGCCCTTCGGCGGGGCGAGCTGGAGCGAGAGCGCGTGCCAGTCGCACGTCTTGGACACCTCAAGCTTGGCGAGGAGCATGCGGAGGACGAGGGTCTTGGGGAGGCGGCGGGTACGAAGCTTGGGGGCGGCGAGAGTTATGGGCTTGGAGGGCTTAGGCTTGGGGAGCGCCGACGAGCGGGCCTTCGGCTTGGGTTTGGTCATTGCGGGCTGGGTTGAGGATGGAAGGTAGGAGGGGGAGGGAAGGTGAGGCCGGACGTGTCGGGTGACGAAGCGGGTGGCGATGGAGCAGCGGCGGATGCTGGTGGGAGGGAGGGTGCGAGTGCCAGTGAGAATGTTACTGCAGGCTGCAGGTAGAGAGAATGAGAGAGTGAGAAAGAGAAAGAGTGAGGGATGGAGAGATAGAGGAGGAGAGAGCTGATGTGAGAGGGATAGAGGTAAATGGGGAGGGAAGGTTGGAGGGAGTGAAGGGCAGGCGCGCCCCCCGCCTGCGTGTGTGGCACACAGAGTGGCACGCCGAACACACACGCCCCCGCCCCCAGGTGATCAATCGCGCTCATGGTCGACAGTCGTCTCGTGACCACCTTTAACGACGCACACTCCACACTCGCCCTCGTCACCTCGCTTCCCCTCCTCCAGCGCACTCCTCGTCATCCCTCCCACTCCCACCCTCCTCCCACTTCCTCCCACTCGAATCCCATCCCACTCCCGACAACTCCCACCTTCCCCAACCAATCTACTTCTCCATCACTCATCTCACCACACCTTCCGAACCCAACCACCATGCCCGCCGCTCGCCTCCGTCCTCTCCGTCCCCGCCCCGCGCCTTACGCCGGCTTATACACGGAGCACGTGAAGCACGAGCGTACCCGCTCCCCCAGTCCCCTCCCCGAGATCCCCACCCTCGCCGTCCCGCTTGAGACCCCTCCCCCGAAGGGGCGCAAGAAGGCCTCACCTAAACCTAAGCCCAAGGCAAAGGCCACAGCGAAGGTCAAAACAAAGGCCGACCCCGATCCCGAGCCCGAGTCCCCCGAGGGAGCACAGGGGCGGGTACGATCGCGCGCTGCTCCTGACCCTCGTGGCCAAAGTCAGCTGCACTCTTCGTGTCGAGCTGACTCCAGGCCTCCAAGGCCGACTACGCGGCACTCGGCGAGAGCGTGGGGAAGACGCCTACCCGTGAGTCCAGCTACGTGTGTCCCTTTCCAGTAGCTGATGTCAGAATGCCGCGATATCTGGCGCAAAGTCGTGTTTCCCGCTCTGGTAGAGGGGCGCGAATGGTCGGCTGGTGTGCGCGGGTGGGATGGGGCGATGAAGCTCCATCTGGCGCGGGAGGTTCTGGGCGTGAGCTGGCCCTTTCCAACTGACAGCTAACGACAGACGGCCAAGCCGGACTGGGAGACCGTGGCCGCGAGCTTCCCCGGACGCACTACGACCCGTCAGTTTGATATCGAGACGTTGAAGCTGAAGCCAGAGGTCAGCGATATCTGGCGCAAGGTCGTCCTTCCCCGTCTCATGAGCGGCAAGACGCTCAACTAGCCAGAGTCAGTAGGTGCCGCGCCCGCACAAGGATGTGTACACATTAGCTATACTGCACATACCATATACAACGCTTTATGCGATCCACTCAGCAATTGCCGCCCGCAGCGCGCGCCCGTCCTCGCCCCGTGCGTAGAAGTGCCCACATCCCTCGATCTCGACCTTGTGAATCAGGTCGGTGCGGCTCCCGCCGAGTGTGCGGAGGGTCGCAGCGCCAGTGAACTCGTCCGCGGTCCCGAACACGGCCCAGAGCGTCTCCCCGCCTGGCGCAGCGTCGAGTGCAGCGTCGAGGCCCTGCTGGAAAGTCGGGCCGCGGAGGGCCGTCATGGCCTTGAAGAGGGTCGGGGCTGGAGACACTAGCATGAGCCGCCGGAGGCTGGGCGGAGGTGGCCCGTTGAGCGCGAGGTTGGTGCCGTACGAGTATCCCTGGGATCAGCTCTACCGTGCATTGGCAGCTGGGCAGAACTCACTAGACGATAGATGACCACGTCGCCGACCAGGTCCAGCACGGCGCGCTCGACCGCCGCAAAGTCGTCGCCGTCGGAGCCGATGCCCCATCCCGGCCAGGGTTGGGAGCCGCCGCTGCGCCCGACGCCGCGGACGTTGAAGGTCGCGATCGCGGCGGGATGGTTGGCATCGTAGACCGCGCGGGGGAGGTGGTGTGCGATCACGCTGGGGTCAGCTGCTGTGCTGGGTGACATGCGACTCACGGGAAGAGCATGTTTCCCCCAAGGCGAGCCCACGGGTGCGCGGCGGTCACGATGCGGTCGATACCCAAGGCCCTCACCGCCGCGCGGTCTATCCCCTCGAATGGCGTAGGCTCCGAGTCACCCTCCATAGCAAGGATTGGGGCAAGGGATGTCGTCGTGGCGGAGGGGGGAAGGTAGATCCGGCATTCGAGCGACACACCTGGAGAGGAGGAGGGGAGGAGAGTGTGGATGTGGGGGTGCATTGTGTGGTGCTGATGAATATAGGGAAAGAGGCGGGCGCCAGGGATGGAGTGAGAGCGCCGGAGTAGTCTGGAAGAGGTGCGGAGTAGATGGGAGTGTAGCAGAGTGAGATATGTGGTGGACGATGAACAAATGCAACGTAGCTGTAGCAACACACAGTTGTGGAGGTCTGAGCTCGATCGGCGATCGCCGGTGGAGGCATGACGTCGCGTCGACGCGTCCAACTTTGCTTCCTCCATCTCCTTCATCCCTCATCTCCCACTATGCCAACAACGAGTACGCAATCTGCGCAGGCAGCGCAAGAGCACACAGCTCCATTGACAGATCACGCACAAGGTAAGCATCGTTACCACCCCGCTAATGCCAGAAAAACCCGCTCCTTCCACCGACACTCCCTCCGAATCATCTCCCCTCGCCACGGGCCGCGCACTCATCCTTCTCCAGCTCCTCTCCCGCGCGCTCACCTTCATCCTCAACCAAGGCCTGGTGCGGCACGCACCCCCAGCGGTCTTCGGCACCGCCGCGATCCAGTTCGACCTGGTTGCCGCGACCATCCTCTTTCTCTCCCGCGAGGGCGTGCGGAATGCCGTCCTCCGCTCCTCCTCATCCGCCTCATCCATCTCTACCTGGCCCTTCAAGCTCGGTGTGGGAGTTACACTGACCTCCATCACGTTCTACCTCTCCATGGCGCCGGAGAGCACCACGGCCCAGCCGCACTTCCACCTCTCCCTCGCGCTATACGTCGTCGGCGCGCTGTTCGAACTCCTCGTCGAGCCCCTCTACATCCGCGCGACCAGGAACGATCTCAAGGTCCGCGTTGCCGCCGAGGGCGGGCAGGCCGCCGTCCGCACCGCGCTCTCCTTCGCCTTCCTTGTCGCCCTCCCCTACATCGGCGACAGGGAGGGCCGGGGAGCGCTCCTCGGCATGGCGATGGGATACTGCGCTGGCTCGGCGTGGCTCGCGGCGCGGTATCTCTGGGCGTATGGCGGGATCGCTGCGCTGCCTGGCCTCCTCTTCTCCAGGGCCTCCTCTAGCCGCACTCTTGGCGAGGAAGATCAGGAGAGGTCGACCCGGAGTCTCGCCATTGTCCAGACAAGGCAGAGCGTCATCAAGCACGTCCTGACTGAGGCGGATCGGTTTGCCGTGAGCGCTATCTCGCCGCTGGGCGAACAGGGCGGGTACGCCATCGCTGTCAACTACAGTGAGTTCATCTCCCCCTCACCATCCCGCCCCTCATCCCGCTCACCCACGCTGACAGTAGGTTCTCTGATCGCACGCATCGTCTTCCAGCCCCTCGAGGAGACCCTCCGCCTCCACTGGTCGCGGTCCATCACCGCCCCTGCGACCCTCCCGCTCCTCTCCTTCGCCCTCCGCGCATCGGCGCACCTGCTCCTCCTGTTCCCCGTCTTCCTGCCGCCCCTGCTCCCTGCCGTCCTCCCCTTCCTCCTGCCCCGCAAGTACACCGCCGAGACCAACGCGGCAGGTACCCTCCAGACTTACCTCACAGCGTACATCCCGCTGCTGAGCCTGAATGGGATCCTTGAGTCGTTCCACGCTGCGTCGGCTACTCCGGCACAGGTCTCGGAGCAGGCGTTGGCGATGGGCGGGAGCACCATTGCCTTCGTGGCGGTGTTGTGGTGGCTTACGGGGTCGGCTTGGCTGACAACGGA
This sequence comes from Cutaneotrichosporon sp. PK4640, assembly GCA_023630115.1. NCBI lineage: Eukaryota > Fungi > Basidiomycota > Tremellomycetes > Trichosporonales > Trichosporonaceae > Cutaneotrichosporon > Cutaneotrichosporon sp. PK4640. Next base: position 11,531 of record JAMALN010000591.1, on the reverse strand, counting down.
GCAAGCACTGATTTACGCGTCGTGCTCTGCCATGCTCGTGCGGATCGCGTATGCCGGGTTTCACGCTTCCCGCTTCGCGCGTGCCTGTAGGGCCTCCTTGCACGTCCTCCCACGTCCACCTGTCCTGGCCGCAGTTGGGGTCGCAGGCGCGGTGACTTGGACCGCTGCGGCGCGGTTGGGTGGGGGAATGAAGGACACACTCATGCTGCTGGGCACCGGGGGCGTCGCGGGCCTGAGCGTCCTTGCCACAATGTGAGTTTCGAGGAAGTCAGGAGCTCATCGGCTCCGTCAACTCTCCGACCTGCCAGGAGTTGGGACGATTCCTGGGAACTAACGACGCTCTCGGGACCGCTTATCGCCATGCTGACGCCAGATTTGCGGTCGAGAGGGCCGACGCGCGCCAGCTTGGCGCGCTTCTAAAGGCAAAGAGCGAATGATCGTCGATGAGTAGAGTCTGGAATAGATGGAAGACCTGAACACAGGTCTTGTCACGCAGAAGGATACTGGTGCCTCGGACGCCACAACACGTGTGCGTGACGAAGCTTACACCTTGCTGGCCCGCACGACCATCCCATGCGCCGTGGTCCCGCACGAGCCGGGCAAGTTCAGACGCGTCGATTGGGGGCTTCGGATGCGAGCGAACAAGAACACGGTCACTTTTGTTCTTCTGTGATTCCCACCTGCCCCACTCGCGGCGTTTGTCGCGCGGGCGTGACTTTTGGTTGTTGCCTTCACCCGGAGTTCGCGGACCAGGTCCCAACTTCAACCTTGTTTGCTGCCGAAGTGATCGAGACAACCCGCACACTAGCGACCCAGTCGTTTGGAGCCTCTGACAGGCACGGCTTCTGCAGTACCAGGCGCCCCAGCTCCCTCCTTGAGATCTGCAGATGTCGAGGACGGGGGTGTTGGGATGGGCTTGAGGCAGTGTCATGTACACTTGAGACGAGGAACAAGGAGAAGACGCAAGGAGAAGACTTGGAGGGGTTGTCTCGCGTTTCGGTGCGAGGGGTCGGGAGCGTGGCGTCGTCTGATGCGCCAAGTGATCGTACACTTTGGGCATGTGTCTTGCGCACTCGAGATCTGGCGCCAGATGTACAACAAGGCCAGGAGCGCTGCCGTCACTGCTCCCCGCAGCCTGGCCTTGTTGCTCTTCCGTCGGCAGCTTGACAGAGGTACAGAAGGGCGACAGACTAGCCAGTTACGTACCCGCCCAGGTAAGGCATGTCTGGGACCCCTCTCCCCGCGCACCCGCACCCCTGTGGCCTCACTCTCGGCTCCCTTGCTCCCCCTAGGGCCCTAAGGTTGCGGAGAGCGCCGCATGCCTCTGTAGCCCCACCCCCACTCGCCTGAAGGTGAGTACCACCGACGCAGAGGCTCTACGCGCTTGGACAGTTTTTCTCTACCTCCCTGGGAGTAGTAAGGAGGATGACCTGAGACGACGTTATCACCCTTTGCTATACCTCGACTTCACCCTGCAAAGCAAGCCACAAAACAACAGACTGGACCAAACATTCGGCCTTGATCGTGCTTTTGACCGAGTAAACATTCGACCTCCCGACCCTTCGGATTGTTCATGCGCAGATCCATTCTCAACAGACGTTGTTGGGCAGAGTGTAACTTTGACGGTAGTCGACGTACTCTGCGTGGTGGTTATGAGACACCGGGATGGGATTGAGGCCGAGATGAAGAGTTACATTGCATTCCCCTTGACATCTGTACCTGTTGCGGGTTGGAAAGAGAGTAGTGCAAGAAACGGTCGGGGGTTGTGGGGCTAATAGACTTTGGTCCGTAACCTTGTTGACAGCTCTTACCCCCTGACCTCCATGACCTTGTACGCAGTGTGCAGTGTCTAAGTACAGTGTGAGCGCTTGCTGTGCAGGCAGGCTCACCCGGCTCCCGGCGGACTAACGATACCTTGCCGTACACCTTTGTCGATCCAATCCCTCCCACCCCCCCATCCTAGCCATCCTCTCCCATCCTCTTCTCCTCGTCTCCCCATCCCCCATCAACATTCTCTTCCCCCGCCTTTTCTGCGCCATCACGACACCACCACGACACACGCCACGTCCACGTACGCTACCGCTATCTTTCCCCGCCGCATGCTCCCAAGGCCCTAACGGACGCAGAGGACCCAAGACCTAGAAGAGAACGGTGAGTGACCTCGAGACCTGGTCCAGAAGACATGTTGCATGGGATGTGTGGTAAGAGGCGTCAACAAGGTTTTTGCGTCATGAGATCCTAGGACGCCATGGACGCCACGGACGCCATGGACGACGCCATGGGCCATCGGCACTCTCTTTCAATTCAATCACTCTATCCACTCTAACCTTCCCGGCACTCGATCCCTCCGATCTCTTGCCCTCTAGTGACCATCTACATCTATCCGACACATCCACTCCCCATTCCTCTTCATCTTCATCTGTTTCTCCTTCTTGAACGCCCTCGAGCCTCTTGGCGCTCCACACACGCCAGCGCTGTCCCCTTCTGCGGCCCCGAGCACCACCCGTCTTTACCCCGGTCACGCCCTTCCCCTTTCCCCTTCGTCTCCACCCCTCCACCCCACCCATCCTTTACCCGCTCCAGCTGCCTTTATCATCTTTCCACACACTCTCTCGATCTCTCGACTCCACCCACCCCACTCGCCATGTCTTGATGCTTACACCTCTTCGCCCGCGTCAACGCCCTCCTCCACGTTCACGCTCCCTCGTACCATGCGCCGATCCTCAAAACATCCAACCACGCTCTTTCCCTCAACCCCCATGTCCCCCCCTTCCCCGCCTTCATCCCCTCCACCAACAACACCGTCCTTTCCATCCTTTCCCAACGACGCCAACCCCGTCGCATCAACCAGCACCCACAACCTCCCCTTTGGCAGCGTCCGTCTCAACCCCGCAGCCGTCGATCAGCGCGGCGCAGCCTTCTCCGCTTCGCGCGACTCGGTCGCTGCGGCCCACGGCAAAATGTCTGGCGACACACGCCGCCACCATTGGCGCCGCGCAGGCTCTATACGCAGCAAGTCGCAGCCTTCCCTCCCGGACAAGTTCAAGTCGCGGGGGGAGGTTGGGGGCGCGGGCGTAGGCGTTGGCATCGGCGTCGACGGCTACGTGCCGTACCGCCCTCCATATGTCTCATCCCTGTCCCTCTCCGCGCCAGTTAAGCCGTCTGGGGCGCAGGGTATCGGTCTCGCACCCGCGCCCGCAGCCCCGCCAGAACGGCCAGCGAAGAAGACCATCTTCGGGTGGTTCGGGCGCAAGAAGGCGAAACAAAAGCTCGCCTCGGTGTCCACCCCAACACTCATCGAGACCCCTCCGTCGGGCAGCCAAGCCCAGGGCTATCCGCGCTTCGGCCACCGCCCAACAGCAGCCCAGTCGGCAGATCTGCTGGGCTCGTCTTCGGCTGCGGGAGTTGCAGGACATTCGGGCGTTACGGAGTCGCCCTCTGTCCTGACCGGCCTTGTTGCTCCCAAGATGCTCTTCTCCCCCTTGTCGCGCAGCATGCGCGGCGAGAGCATGTCCGATCACCCCTACGGTTATTCGTACCCCAGCACACCGCGCATCGAGCACCTTCCTCTGCAACAAGAGCGCCCTTCGTACCCTCGTGTCGGCCACAATGCCTCCACCGCGACATTCCACGGCATGCGGGGCGGCAGCACGTCTAGGTGGCCTGAAGAATCGACGGTCACCCTGCACAGCGAGGGTTCACGTTCGAGGTTGACTGTCAACACGGTATGCGACGCCTTGACATTCCCTCGACCCCGCATGCACGCCCACGAGGTGACGCCCCCGGATACGCCAGAGTTCGACCCCACCGTCACCATCGACCCTGACGACCCCAACTCGAGCTTTGACCGTGTTTACGCTGCCGGCGAAGTCCGAGAAGCCGAGCGGTCCGAATGGGCCGCAATCACCCGCAAGTCGCGCAGCGGCAGCATGAAGAGCATAATCAGCAGACGTCGCTCGGACGAGTGGTCGATGCGCGAGCAGGCCGGCACGCCGGTCCACCCGTCATGGTCGAGGCACTCTCTCACCGCTGGCGAGAAGCCAGAGTACACTCGTTCCAAGTCGACGGCGAGCTCGATACGGTCGTTGTTCCGTTCGGGAACTGACCGGTTCGCCCGTCACACGAGATCTCACGACAGCCTTCCCCAGCAGGCCATGAGCCCCCATCTGCAGACACCGGTCAAGCGTTCATCGCGCCCGAGCACAGCGCCGTCGCTGTCTCGGCCCGCGCCTGGAGCATTGCAGAAGCAGGCTTCCTCTTCTTCGTCGCGCCCAAGCACTGCACCGCAACCTCCGTCATACACCTCTTCCCGCCCAAGCCACGCACCCTCCTCGCGTCGCAGCACAGGCGTTTCCGAGGCGCCGTCGGTGGCGATCACTGGTGTCCCGACGACGCCTAAGAGCCCTGGCCGATCCCTCCCCCCTCGCTCCCTGTCGCTCAAGCAACGCCTGCCCAAGAGCACATCGACCCCTTCCCTCCAGCTCGACCCCGAGCATAGAGTGAGCTTTGCGCCTCAGCGGAGCCGCTCCACCCGCTCGCAGAACATCCACTCGCGCAGCAACCCGGATCTGCTCAACTACCGCCCGGCACACTCGACGACGGGACACAGCGACCACGGCGAGCGTCTTGGGCGCTTGCCCGAGCGCGCGGGTTCGGTTCGTGAGGGCGAACGTGGCCGGCACGGATCGCCGCCCGCGAAGCTGAGGAGACGCCAGACTGGCCCGCCCCGGACGTTCCAGTTTAGGTTACAGCCACCGACGCATCGGCATGCCCCAAGCGGCAGCAACCTTGTTATGGTTGGTGGCGCCACCGCGCCTGATCACAGCCGCCTTGACAGCTCGCGCCTGCATGTCAAGCACCCCCCGCGCAGCATCGACTTCGCCTCAGGCGTGGATCCGAACAGACTTCCCACGCCGCCGCCACACCTGCCGACTCCCGAGCGCTCGTCGCCATTCAACTACGACTTCCCCGAGTCGGAGATCGGCATGGCGATTACCACGGACCAGATTGTTTCACCAGTTCAGCACCGCCTGCCGATGGACACACCCCCGTCATCTAGACCGCAGACACGCGAGGACCCCAGCTCCGCCCATGCTCGCTACGTCTTGGCCCGCCAACACCGCAAACAGCAGACGATGCGCGCGTTCCAGTCGCCCCCGACGCCAAGCGGGGGGAGAAAGAGCCCCGACATCTACCCGCAACACCGCTTCTCGCAGATGTCGATGTACTCGCAGGTCACGGCTCAGTCGTCGTCACACTCGGCTGCTCATTCGGCGCCGGGGCACTCGGCCTCGCAGTCGCTTTCGGGGATCCCCTCCGCGCCCATGTCGCCGACGCGCTTCTCAAGGCCAGGCCACCCCTCGTCCCACCGCCAGGGGTCGGCGCAGTCTCAACAGTCTCAGCTCTCGCAGCTGTCGCAGCAGCCGGCGCAGGACTTCCCTTCTGTTCCTCAGTCGCCCAAGTCGCCCAAGACGTCGTGGTTTGGTCGTCCACGCGAGGGTCATAGATCGACTTCGCCTCCGCCATCCCCAACTGCAGGGCGCAGAGCGATGAGCCCCCGCAACGCTGAGATTCCTGTCCGTCCGCGCACCCCTCCTTCCTCATGGCACCGCCGGAGAACCTCTTCAAGGGACGCGTCCAATGTACCGGCGGTTCCGCCTCTGCCTGCGAGCATGCGGACGCCGCCGAGGCAGCACATTCCTTTGCCACTCGCTAGAAACGATGAGCCCCCCGTGCCCAAGCTGCCCGCCGAGCACCCGACCGCATCCGCCGCGCCGATCGATCCTCCCGACCCGCCGACGCCGCCATACGTCCCACCCCTTCCTCTGATTACTGCTTCTGCAGCTGTCCCGGCTAGACCGTCCTCGATGTCCGGCAGAATACCGCCGCAGAGGCGACCCCCATCGCGTCCTCCGCCCCCGACGCCGACACCGCCTGTGGGGTCGCGGGCCAACTCGACCGACGAGGTGCCGTCCTCCATCCCCTCGCGCAGCCAGTCGTTGAAGTCGTTCAGATCCTTGAATGATTTGGCCGCCATGAGTATCGCTCCCGTTGCTGCTGTTGCTGCCCTGACGGCCGGGGCTTTTGCGGGGCGCCCCGCGACGCCGCCGAACAATGACACCTTCAGCGAGGAGGCCACACCGCGCCCACGCACCGCCCCTCCAGGGCCCCAGCCGAAGAGCCAAATTGCTGCCACTCCGCCTTCACAGACTGGGCTGCCGACCATAATGGACGAGTCGCCCACGCCCATACGCCAGACGCGCGTCTCGGTGCTGGCTGGGCAACCGCCCCCCGACACCCCGGTCGGTAGTCTGCGCGCCAATGTTGCTCGCCGTAGTCTCTCTGGCAGCTCGGGACGCATGCGCCACCTTTCTGGCCCTCCGCTCTCAGCCAGCCTCGTCTCGACCCCGTCGGGCTCCCCAGCGGCCAATCTCTTCGGGGCGCGCGTGGCTGCTAGCCTGTCGCCGTCGCTCTCACCGTTGCCGATAACCCTCGCACGCGACGCTCCCTCCTCGCCTACGCCGCACGCGCCCCATACCTTCTCTCCCCAGAGAAGCTGCTGGCCTGAGACAACCCATGTCACTGCCCCGGTTCTGATCGGCAGCAGCCTGTCTGAGGCAGCCCGGGGTGCTCCTGTTCTCATTGGTAACAGCGTGTCTGAGAGCTCACGCAACCAGAGCTCCTCGGACGTGCAGAGTTGGGACAGCGGCGAGACGCCAATGCCACAGTCCAGCACTAGCACTCTGGGTGCCGGGCTGCAGCAGCGACAGCTGTCCGACCGCGCGACCATCGCCTCGGCGACGTCGAGCGTGTCGCTGTACTCTGAAACGGACGACAACTGGGTCACGCCCGCCGCCTCGCGCGAGGATACGGACGACACCGACTCGGAAGGCGGTCTCTCGGAGGCAACGCTTCCGGATCTGCTCCCAATCTCGTCGACCTCCGCACTCTCGCACTACGAAGACGCACGGGAGGGCCCTGATGACTGGACTGTGCAGGAGGAGGACGACGAGGACGACGCGCCCCCCAGCGAGGCCCGTTCCGTCACGCCTGCTGCGGGTCGCCGTGGTGCTTTGGGCGAGGACGAGTCTAAGTCGGCTGTGACTCCGCCGGCCACTAGCGCCACGTTCAAGGCCCCATCGTCGCCTCGTGACCCCTCAACCCCCACGCACCAGGCTAGATTTGCCTTGGAGGATGATGAGGGCAGGCGCCGGACCATTTCGCCGGACACAGACACTGTCGAGTCGCTCATGATTACCCCGCGCCCCAAAGTCCGCAGCCCGCGCACGCCCGGCACGAACGCCACCGAGCCGTTCGAGTACGACCGTGACAGGCCCTCGCCTACAAGTTCGCTCTCGTCCGGCTCAGAGGAGGGCTCTGTGCGCAACAGCATGGACGAGAGCTTCCGCGGCCTCTTCTTCCGCACTCCCCAGGTTACTGCGCCGACATCTCGCCGGCCCGTGACTGCCCCCTCGACCGCTCCCAGCATGATCAACCCGCCGACTCGGAGCGACTCGCGTCGTCCCGGCACGTCTCCGCGCCCGGTTGCTCTGCCCTTCGGAGAGCAGTCGACCGCCGAGAGCACGCCGATGGTCACGGCTGAGAGCACACCCGTCGAGGAGAAGCAGTTCTCCTTCGCTGCTGCGGCTGCTGCTTTCGCCCGCCCGCCGAAGCCTCTCACCTCAATCCACGACAGCCCTAAGCCTATCACCTCGGTCCATAACCGCCCGCCGAAGCCCCTCACGTCCATCCACGACAGGCAGCGCAGCCGCAGCTCGCGTGCATCTGGCAGCTCGCGCACTGGTCTTGGCCCTCCAATCGGCGTCGAGCAGGCGTCGCCGCCATACCCCGACGCCCACGCCGCCAAGCGCGCGCTGAGTCTCCAGACGAGCGGTATGGACGTCCAGCCCATCGCTTTCCCACCCTTCGACTCATCTTCGGGCCCCTCTACCAACGCGCCGCCATCACCTTCATCCGCCGCGCAGAGACCAGCTCGCGGACTCGGCGTCGTCATGTCACCGCTGAGCGCCGACCCTAACCTGCCAGGGTGGGACAGTGTCTCTAGAATTGGGTCAAGCACTCCGCCCCTTAGCGGCCTTGCCACGCTTCCGCGTGACGACTCGTGGATTTCTGCCTGTGAGTGTGACTGAATTGTTTCGAAGGATCAGAAGGAATGTAACAGAGCTGACTTGGGCAGCGTTTCGGCAAGCGGCGGCAAAGGAGCTGAGTGCCACACCAGGGATGATGCGGGACCAAACCAAACACCGTGTGACATCAGAGGCTCCGTCACTCTCTCCATCCACTTTCGGTGTCGCGTCTTCCACTTTTGGTGTCACTCCAATCGTCCCAGATCAACAACATCACCTTACACCGACGCAAGACCAGCCTCCTCAGGCGAAGCGTGCAAGGTTCCCAAAGGGATCCATCTCGAGCACGTCGTCGTTCAACATTATCACGCCGCACAACGACGTTGTCGACCGCTTCCCCTCTCCCCCTCGCAGCCGTCCCCGCACGGGCTAGCGGCCTCCACTTCCGTCTCCACCACCACCCTCTCTCATCATGTCTACCGAAACACACTCCTCCGCCTTTGGACAGCTCGTCACCGGACCTCCCGGTGCGGGCAAGTCCACCTACTGCCACGGCATGTACCAGTTCCTCACCGCGCTGGGCCGGCCCGTGAACATCATCAACCTCGACCCCGCCGTCTCCAACCCGCCATATCCGTGCGCCGTCTCCATCACGTCGCTCATCACCCTCGACGACGTGATGGAAGAATATGGGTTAGGGCCGAACGGCGCTATGCTCTATTGCATCGAATACCTCGAGGCCAACTTCGACTGGCTTGTCGAACAGCTCGACGCGCTGCTGGAGTCCCAAGGCGGGAACGGGTACATTGTCATTGACACACCGGGGCAGGCAGAGCTGTGGACCAACCACGACAGCCTGAAGCGCATCGTCAACCGCCTACTCAAGCTGGACTACCGCCTCGCCGCGATCCACCTCACGGACGCGCACGCGATCACGGACGCATCCAAGTACATCTCGGCGGTGCTGCTGGCCCTGCGCGCGATGTTGCAGCTTGAAATGCCCCACATCAACGTGTTCTCCAAGATCGACACCATTGGCACCTTCGGAGATCTCCGTGAGCTCCAGGACTTCGCATCGCAGCTGACAGCAGCCTTCAACCTCGACTACTACACCGAAGTGCAAGACCTGTCGTACCTTGTCCGCCAGCTCGAGGAGGTGCCACGAGCGAAGCGCTTCGCCAAGCTCAACGCGGCGATGGTGGAGCTCATCGAAGAGTTCTCACTCGTCGGCTTCGAAACGCTCGCGGTCGAGGACAAGGCGAGCATGATGCACCTTGTGCGCCTGATCGACAAGGTGACGGGGTACGTCTTCATGCCTTCGGGTGGCACAACCGAGGACAACCTGCACGCTCTGTTCTCGAGCGCGTCGGGGGCCATTCCCGGCGGATACGCCGACATCTCGGACGTCCAGGAGCGCTGGGGCGAGGGGCGCGAGGCGTTTGACAAGGCCGAGGAGGAGCAGTGGGAGCGCGAGTGGGCCATGCGCAAGCAGGCCGAGACGCTTGCCAAGGGTGGGGCTGAGGCGCCCCACGACGAGCATATGGCATAGATCTCTTGTCGACTATAATCATTGTTGTATTTACGCTACATGCATCATCGCATCACATGAACTGGTACATCATATCGTACAACACAATGCCTTGACTACTTTGCGCGCGCGGCGCGCAGGTTCTCAAAGAAGGTCTCAATATCGTCGCGGCTGACGGCCTGTCCGGACTGCACGTGTGCCGCAAGCATGACCTTGAGCTTGTCCCTGCCGTCAGCTTGTGCCTCCGACGGCGCTCAGCTCACCGCATGCTCTCGTACCCATGCAGCGCCTCGATGGCCTGCACGCGTGGCAATCCGCCAACAACGCGCTGCGTCACCTCCTCCAGCGTCTCGGGGGGACTGTCGGCCGGCGGCTCGTAGATCTCCTCGTCGACGAGGGGGAAAGGGAGGGCTGCGGCTTCGGTGTCCTGTTGTCAGCTTGGGGCACTAAACTCGCGGCTGGGCGTACCGAAAGCGTGGCCTTGAGATGCTCGCGGATGCCATGGGCGAGGAAGATATCTCCAGCGCAGGCGCGGGGTGGAGCAGGGAGAGCAGTTGAGGGCTCAGCGGTGGGCTCAGCGGTCACCACCTTCGCCAGGGAAGGCTGGGCGGTGTCGACCTTCACGCGCTTGGCCGCTGGCCCTTCATCCTCAGACGCGCGCTTCATCCCTGTTGCTGGCTCCACCTCATCAGCTCCTCCCTTCATCTCCACGTTGGCCTCCTTGCCCTCCTCAGCCTGCACCTCCTTCCGTCCCTCAACACCCCACCCCTCGCCACTGGGCACGATAATCATCCACCCCTCCTTCCCTCGCCGCGCCTCGACAAACGGGTGCGCCGCGCACTTGGCGCAAAGCAGCCCGTCGTAGCTCTCCGAGGGGAGGAGGGAGTCGGACTCTTCCTCGTCCTCGTCGAGAGGCGTCTCGCGTTCCGGCTTGCGTGGAGCGAGGTTGAGGCACGATTCATGAAACCAGTCCTGATGTCAGCTCCCATCTCGCGACTGGTACTCGCTGCGCCTGCGGACTCACCTCACACCCAATACAATGGATCATCGCCTCGGCCTCCGTCTCGGGATCGTAGTCGCGCCCACACCGACAGAACTCGCCAGAGAAGTTGTGCGTGTACCGGCTTGCATTGCCCTCGTTCGGTGGCTGTGGCTGCTGCTCCGCGGGGTAGAGGGTACATCTCCGCTTGGCGGTGGAGGAAGAAGAGGGCGGCGGGCACATTGCCGAAGTGGGGCAGTCACACGTGAAGGACCGCTTCGTCCAGAGTTCAACGAGCCGGTGTTCTGTCGTTAGGGGGGAAGGCGGGAGGACGTACCCGAATGACAGGAGATTGAACAGCCGTAGCAGACGCCCTTCTCGCCGCAGTCTGCCGTCAGCTCTAGACTATACTCTCTCGAGCTGTTCCAATAGCACATCTTCGGAGCTGTTTGCCCCACCACTCAGACCCCTGCCCCTCGACCTCGGCCTGGGTGGCGATCTCGCGCACGCGGATATGGAAGATGCCGCGCTTGGCGAGGGTCGCCTCCACGTCGGCGCGGGCCGGGAAGGAGCAGGGACGTGAACGCCCAGAAGGGATTGTCCCCGAACCTTGCGTGACACTCCTCTCGCGACTCACCCATGCACGACCACACCGACTGCCGGATCGCGCCCTTGGAGAAGGTACACTCGTCGAAGGAGTAGGGAAGGACCTCCCGCGCCTCCGCCTCGAGACGCTCCTGGGCCTCGAGAAGATTAGGGAGAGTAATGTCCGCCGCGGAAGCGAGAAGTTCGGGAGGGAGGGAGAAGGCCATGATTGATTGTGTATGGGGGAGTGCTCGGACGAGCGTGAGTAATGTCTGAACATGGACGCGTCTCGCGCGTCATGTCACCGAGGCCAGGTGGAGGCGGGCCTCCACCCTGGAGCTAATCCCGCGGC